>NSJW01000114.1:7500-207756 GCA_019955255.1 Castanospermum australe
AACCCTAAACCCTAAACCCTAAACCCTAAACCCTAAAACCCTAAACCCTAAACCCTAAACCCTAAACCCTAAAACCCTAAACCCTAAACCCTAAACCCTAAACCCTAAACCCTAAACCCTAAACCCTAAAACCCTAAACCCTAAACCCTAAACCCTAAACCCTAAACCCTAAACCCTAAACCCTAAACCCTAAACCCTAAACCCTAAACCCTAAACCCTAAACCCTAAACCCTAAACCCTAAACCCTAAACCCTAAACCCTAAACCCTAAACCCTAAACCCTAAACCCTAAACCCGTAAACCCTAAACCCTAAACCCTAAACCCTAAACCCTAAACCCTAAACCCTAAACCCTAAACCCTAAACCCTAAACCCTAAACCCTAAACCCTAAACCCTAAACCCTAAACCCTAAACCCTAAACCCTAAACCCTAAACCCTAAACCCTAAACCCTAAACCCTAAACCCTAAACCCTAAACCCTAAACCCTAAACCCTAAACCCTAAACCCTAAACCCTAAACCCTAAACCCTAAACCCTAAACCCTAAACCCTAAACCCTAAACCCTAAACCCTAAACCCTAAACCCTAAACCCTAAACCCTAAACCCTAAACCCTAAACCCTAAACCCTAAACCCTAAACCCTAAACCCTAAACCCTAAACCCTAAAACCCTAAACCCTAAACCCTAAACCCTAAACCCTAACCCTAAACCCTAAACCCTAAACCCTAAACCCTAAACCCTAAACCCTAAACCCTAAACCCTAAACCCTAAACCCTAAACCCTAAACCCTAAACCCTAAACCCTAAACCCTAACCCTAAACCCTAAACCCTAAACCCTAAACCCTAAACCCTAAACCCTAAACCCTAAAACCCTAAACCCTAAACCCTAAACCCTAAAAAACCCTAAACCCTAAACCCTAAACCCTAAACCCTAAACCCTAAACCCTAAACCCTAAACCCTAAACCCTAAACCCTAAACCCTAAACCCTAAACCCTAAACCCTAAACCCTAAACCCTAAACCCTAAACCCCTAAACCCCTAAACCCTAAACCCTAAACCCTAAACCCTAAACCCTAAACCCTGAAACCCAAAAACCCAAAAACCCAAACCCTAACCCCTGAACCCTGAACCCTAACCCCTGAACCCTGAACCCTAACCCCTAACCCCTAAACCCTAAACCCTAAACCCTAAACCCTAAACCCTAACCCTAACCCTAACCCTAAACCCTAAACCCTAAACCCCTAAACCCTAAACCCTAAACCCTAAACCCTAAACCCCTAAACCCTAAAACCCTAAACCCTAAACCCTAAACCCTAAACCCCCCTAAAACCCTAAACCCTAAACCCTAAACCCCTAAACCCTAAACCCTAAACCCTAAACCCTAAACCCTAAACCCTAAACCCTAAACCCTAAACCCTAACCCCTAAACCCTAAACCCCTAACCCTAAACCCTAAACCCCTAAACCCCTAAACCCTAACCCCCCTAAACCCTAAACCCTAAACCCTAAACCCTAAACCCTAAACCCTAAACCCTAAACCCTAAACCCTAAACCCTAAACCCTAAACCCTAACCCTAAACCCTAAACCCTAAACCCCTAAACCCTAAACCCTAAACCCTAAACCCTAAACCCCTAAACCCCTAACCCCTAAACCCTAAACCCTAAACCCTCAACGCTCAACGCTCAACCCTCAACCCTCAACCCTCAACCTTCAACCCTCAACCCTCAACCCTAAACCCTCAACCCTAAACCCTCAAACCCCAAACCCCTAACCCCTAAACCCTAACCCCTAAACCTTAAACCCTAAACCCTAAACCCTAAACCCTATACCCTAGATCCTAGACCCTCAACCCTCAAACCTTAACCCCAATCCCTAATTCCCAAACCCAAACCCTCAACCCTCAACCCTAAACCTTATTCCCTAATCCCTTCAGGCGCTTATTCTATCTACAGCCAAATCTTAAAGCACCCAAGAGATATTGAGAAGATAACGTTCATCGCAAATGAATCCAACTATTGTTACCGAATGGTGCTCTTAGGGCTAAAGAACGTAGGGGTAACCTACCAGAGGTTAATGCAAAGGCATTCACAAAACATATTGAGAGGAACGTGGAAGTATACATGGATGAGATAGTGTCGAAGACTCCTAACTTGGATGGTCACCCAACAGATTTAATGGAAGTCTTTGCAAGATTGGGGAAGCAGAACATGCTTGCAAATCTTAAAAAATGCACATTTGGTTTATAAGTAGAGAAGTTATCTAGCAATGTGAAAGAAGTTTCGAAGATAGTAAAGAAGGTTGCTGCACTAGCCTGATTTATGATTTTGTTTGTGTGCTTGTATTAGTAGACTTGAGGTTCGGTGTTAATACTCAAGTAGTCAGGTATGTTGATGTCGTCTCATCGTAAACACCATAGTAGATATGTGAGACAATTAAGTTGTTGGATTTCTTTTACTTATTCTGTATCAAAACATATTGGAAAGAAATCAAATTTCTCTTACTTATATTGTAACTAAGCATGTTGAAAACAAATTGGCAAACCAACAAGAAAACAACATGCCTTACGGATTAATGTCGAATATTGTTTTTCTTGCTACACTACCACACTAAGACTTATGTCGGTAATGTTAAATTGCGTTTGTGACCATGTAAAAGAATTGTATCTATAAATAATCAATGACTAGCATGATGCTAAATAATTGGCATTATTTGACTGAGTCATATTAAAGGTGTTTTCTATAAATTATATGTTTTAAAATTGTGGCCATGTAATAAGTTTTTTCTTGGTTGGTCAAATCCTGAAGTCATTTTTAAAATAAAATATTTTCAAAATTGAGAGAATGTTAGATTTTTCTATGTGAGATACAGTTAATTGTGATATTTTATTTGTGAAAATTAGGCTGATGATATGATCTGGGTTATAAACAAAGACAGTAAGCCCAATAACATTATAATATAATTATTGTGAGCTATGCACACCTTATGTTGAGTTAGTGTGGAGTAGCTGTAGCATATGCTATACTAACAGTTGGAGTAATGAGTTTCACCGTAATAGTAACTCTTGATGGGGAGTTTATTAAGGTTATATATATATGGCTAGGTCTCCTCTCTACTTCTACGATGTATATACTTCAGTTTGTCACATTAATAGCTGTCTATTGTTAGAGGAATTTAGAAAGAAGAACTTAGTACAAGATGTTCATTTGAGCATCCTGTCAAAATTGTGAAATCTTTGCACATTAGATACGCTTCTGCTTTTCTAATTATTATATAGATCTAGTGTTTTGTAATTCATATAATGTCATTTATTTATTGAGATTTATCTTATACTGTGGAGGTATCCTATGATCATTATGGGATTGTTTGAAAATCTAGTGCTTTTGTGTTTGACTCTATTCAAACAATTAATTCTTCTCACAAATCAGGTTGAACTAAACCCAAAGATGCATTGGAAAAGAAGAAAAGAAATAAGTTTTTCTTTTTTCTTTTTACCATTTCGGTTACGTTCGGTACTCATCTAAACTTTAAGGATGAATTTTCTACTGCAATAATAATTTCAGGCATACATTTTAAGGGGATAAACATTAAGCTCCTTTAAAAGTTATAAGTGTTTGGTTTAAACAAAAATTGTCAACGAGAGATACTAAATATTTTTTCAGCATTCTATCAGTTCCTATATTGAACATGTGTGCAAGATCAAGGAATGGCGTTGTAGTGCCTCTGAATCTTTGCCATGGAAACATTGGGGAAAGGATTCAGCTTGATAGCTTCGGTCTGCACAAACTAATTCAAAATGTATTACCAAGCTTACATTCTTTATACGTAAGAAGGAAATTGATTTGTTCAAGTCAATCTATTCAATAACCCATTCCCTTTGAATCTAAGACTTGGTGATGGTGGATCCAGCATCCAGACACTTTTCAAAGGTGATGATTTCACAAGACAACTGGTGGACACAACCATTTCTCTGGTGGGTAGCTCCTGCTCCTAGGTGCTTTGACAACATCCAGCGACGAAAGATTATGAGTGGAAGAGCCATTGTCCTTGCCATCAACGTTGTCTCTGCTTACTGTCGTCAGTATCACCGTATCTTCATTGTTAGGCATTGAGTGACAATATTGAGAGGAGAAACATTTATCATTTAACCCCGAAAGAGGAGAAATTTTAGCCTCAGGAATTTTTCCTCCCAACTTCTATGGATGACCAAACATAATTTTTTTTTTCATTGAAGTTTACTCCCTTAAAAATTCACCGTTTGTTACTCCTACCCAAACATATCCTTAGAATGCAATGTACTCAATTACACACATTAAGATGAAAAGTACAATAAGACTTAATTGACAAAAGTTATTTGAACGAAATAAAAGAATAAAAAAAAAGACAAGCAACCTTGTCAACACTGGAAAAAGAAACTCAGTAAAATGAACAAGAAAAGGTAAACTGTCGTACGTCTACATTTCAATTAGTCAAACAATCCACATGAACAAAAACAGACGAATATAAATCATTTCTGCATGCGCCTCTGCTATTATACTTTTGACTTCACTTCACTTCAGTATACTTTTGGTTCACCATTAACTTCTACTAGTTTCACTCCTGATGTTATAGACAGTATCGAACTAGTTGCACATAAAAATGATTTTATCTTAAATTCAAAGACATTGGCCCCTGAAGTATCACTATAGGCAAACTCCATAAAACCCACGTAACAAGCCAGTAATAAGTTCAAAATATCATATTGCCCTCAAAATGAAGACAAAAGTGTAGGAGGTTTAAGAAAAATTGGGCTGGCAGGACTCTTAATCAGCTATGACTCATAAACTGGGGAAGAATTTCTGGATAACGCCATTCATAGATACCAATGTGCATCTGCATGAACTGCCTTCAATGATCCAAAAGCACATTTTTAAGCCATGATGAACTACTTTTCTTTTTAGTTTAAGAGAAAACACAAGCATACATAGGATATAAGTAGCAAACCAAAATAGTATTTCTTCTTTCATAAGTCTAATAATTGAAAGGACACGATCTTAATTCATAATTTTGCCACTTCATATTCAACGAGACTCCCAATCCTTCAATTTTCTGCTTCCTTTAGGTTTTGCTATAGGTGCATTCATTGTTGCCATTTTGTCATTATACTTTGCACTAAGCGGATCATTGTAAGTCCACCTGCATTACAATTCAACATTAACAAGAGCATTAAAGAACAATATGACAGCATTTATCTATGTGTAAATCTGCAGCTTGCACTACTAAAAAAACCCTATTTTTCTTTCTTTGAGGAGGTGGCGAGGTCCAGGTTTGGATGCATGGTAAGCAAAATGAATTCCTAAAATCAATGCATTAACATGTCCTAAATTCTTGGTAACTGAGATAGATCAGACACAAAAAAAGTACCTAGCAACATAAAGACCTCAGATACCCATTTTACTTTAATAACAACAACCAAGGTTAGCTACATGGTTCAACTAACAATACCAGATTCTATAATACACCAAAATATCAGTAAAACCATATAGAGTAAAATATTTTTTAATGGTTTATCCTCAGGTTTTCTTAGGTCTTCCTTTACCCCTTTTAATCGAACTTCCTTTCATTTGATTCACTTTTTTCACTGGAGACTTTATTGGTCTTTTTCTCACATGACCAAACTACCTTAGGTGAGTTTCCATCATCTTCTCTATAGGTGCTACTCCAACTTTCTCTCAGATACTTTCATTCTTAATCTTATCTTTTCTTATATGTCCATTCATCCACCTTAGCATTCTCATCTCTATTACACTTACTTTTCTCTCTTTTTGGCACTACACTATCCAACATTCACTACCATTGAGCATCACTGGTCTAATAACTATCAGGTAGAATTTTCCATTAAGTTTGTGATAGGCCTCCTTCGGTTACTAAGGTATATGTCAGGAGGAATATGAAGGATAATTTGGGAACAGAAGCTCAAGACAGTAAGAACCATGTGAGTCAAGGTCAGAATGAGGATTTAGGGTGTGGCAACCCAGCCTACGTGGCAAGGGGGTGGAAAGTAAGGAGAGCACGTTATAAGCAAAGATAAAAAGGAAGGGAGGGACCAGGAGAAGGGCATCCAGTCATTAAGTGGGATTTTGGGGCCTTAGGGCAGGGAGGAGGCAGGACCCTGGAAGAGCCCGCATCCTTATCTTTCACTTGTAATTTCTGTTCTTATTGCAGTTCTGTTTTAAGGTATTAGAGGTTTTCCTCTGCTGTAAGGGGTTGATTTTCATTTTTTTTCTAAAGAAATTTAGGTATCTATCAAATTGGTATCAAAGTCCTATCCTGGAGCAGTGGGTACTGACTTGAAGATGATTCCAATGTTTGAGGGGGAGGAGGTTATTGGTAGTTGATCAATGTTGTGCAGCACTTTGAAGCAAAGGAAACACCTGATACGCAGAGGTTACAGGAGGCTGTGAAGGGTTTGAGAGGACGAGCCCTCAACCAATATCAGTGGTGGGATTTCCACCATCCAAAGGCTACTTGATTAGCCTTCCAGATTGCATTTATCAAATGCTTCCAGACGGAGTTCAGCCCATATCTGCCAGGATTCGTCTGTGATGAGGAACCCAAGAGTGGAAACAGAACTGTTGATGCTCACAGCTTAGTCAGTCTCCAGCAACCGGGAACAGTCCAAGGAAGTCAAGTTACAGTTGAGATGCAAAAGCCAGATATTGACATGGGAAGGTGGTTGCTGAAACAGAAAATGAAAACCAAATGGTAGAAGAATTGAGAAGGGTGAGCCAAGAAATGGGAAGCGAAACTGAGGGCATGGAAATAGAGGAAGTTGCTGGAAATTTTTCAGAAAACAAAGTTATTACAGTCAAACCATGAGAATGAACAAACTGGTGAGCCATTTTCGAAGTTGTTCCTCTACAGAGAAGTGCAACTGGATGTTTCAGCAAGGGTGGAGATCGAGACAATGGGAAAAATCCTTCCCCAAGGACATGCGATGGTGATGACAAGGCAGGAGTGGCATAGGGAGGCTGTGAGGCATCAGATTTATGCGATGGTGATGTTGAGGGTTGGGTGAGACAGAAACCACTAGAAGAAAATAGGTTATGGGGCGCCAATGGTTGCGAGGTCAATTAACATGGTGGTGAAAAGAAAGATGATGGAAAAGAGGGAGGCCTCGTGGGAAGCGGCTGTGGGATGTGTGATGAAAAGAAGGAGGAGAATTCACGTGCGGGGGTCGGACAAAGGGAGAGATGGCCAGCCAACCATCGGCCGGTGACTTCACTAGGATCCTCTGAGCTGCGCCGCTGGATTGCAAGGAGACAGCGTGAAATTGAAGGGGGAGGCTGAAGGGACGGGAAGGGGATTCTTGAATTTCTTTTCCAACCTAATGGGCCAAGCCCAAGCTGATAAGGAGGGAAACTTGGAGGAAAACTGGAACCAAGAAGAAAATTATTTTTTAGATTTAATGGGCCAAACCCAACTCAGTGAAAAAGAAGAAAGAGGTTTAGAGAAAGAAACAAGAAAGGCCCTATTTGAAAACAAGCAATGCAAACATAAGGAGATAAAAGCTTCTCCACCAACCTCCATTCCTAATGCTAGCGGAAGAGAGACTGCAACCATGGCTGCTACAGAGCATGGAGTAGGAAGTGATTCTGTTCCAGATGAATCAAGGCTTAGCTTTCTTAATTTGGGTAGCCTCACCACTGGAGGAAGGAGGTCAACAAGAATTGGACAACTTCGTGCCATACTTTGGGCATTCGCAAGTACCCAAACCAGAATTTTTCGGGCATTCGCAAGTACCCAAACCAGAATTTTTCTTCCAACCAGGCCTGTTATTGGAGCAGGTTCAAAAGGGGCTGGTAAGGAGGCTAAATGGGAGAATTTAGTTCCTATCCCAATTCTGGGTTTACAAAGTCCATCTTCTATTTTTTGCAAAGCCTATAAATTGGACATGCAGGTCCTTCTTTACCCACCACTATTGTGCTTCAGCTTCATTGGAGGTTCTGAGGTAGATGAGCTCATTGTTTCCCTTGAGATTAACTTCGAATATGAGGAGGGACAGAGGGCAATGGTCTGGCAAAAATCAAGGGCCTGTAGTACTCAAACTATTGTGGTAACGGTGAAGATTCATGGCAATAACAAGAGGCTGGTGCTGCCACCTAAAGTGATTTTCGTCAAGTACACCATGAATTCATTTAACAGCAACTTGCCTTTGACCCATGTGACTGATCTCATAAATGCCATTGAAGGAAATCGTACAAACAAGAAGATAGAAGTAGCGGGAATAGATGTTATGAACAGATTAATTCACCAGCCTAGTTTCATTGTCTTTAGCTGCAAAATGGAAGCTGAACTGGAGCAAATTACTATGGAAGATGTGGGATGAGATGGCTTTGGTTAAAGTAAGATCAGAAGGCCAGTAAGATCAGAGATCAAGGATTCTTATGGGTGGTCCTTTGTATGAAAATGCTGAGTTTCAGCATCAAGTGACTCTCATTGGTTTGACCAGTGGGCTGAATTCATTAAAAGGCCTTGACCAACAGTTGGAATCTGAGAATCTTGCAGCCAACAAAGATTCAAAGATAGCATTTGTTAAATCCAGCATAGAACCATATGACTTCAACAACTTCTGGTCTCTTACTGGAGTGCACGTTGTTTCTAGAGGCTTGACTGCAGTAATTATCAACTCATCACTTCCTAAACACATTGCTGATAGTGGTGCAAAAGAAGTTTCCAGGGAATTGGGGAACTAAATCATTACATTTCAAGCAATAGGACCCTGATGGAAGTTTCTTTCAGCTACTACAAGACCCTTACCCCAACCTTCACCTTGAGGACAAGGTAAATCTTTTGGGGGGAAGTATTGATAGGCCTCCTACGGTTACTAAGGTATATGTCAAGAGGAATATGAAGGATAATTTATGAATAGAAGCACAAGACAGTAAGAACCATATGAGTCAAGGTCATAATGGGGATTTGGGGTATGGCAACCCTGCCTATGTGGCAAGGGGGTGGAAAGCAAGAAGAGCACGTTAGAAGCAAGGATAAAAAGGAAGGGAGGAACCAGGAGAAGGGCATCCAGTCATTAAGTGGGATTTTGGGGCCTTAGGGCAGGGAGGAGGCAAGACCCTCGAAGAGCCTCAATCTTTATCTTTCACTTGTAATTTCTGTTCTTATTTCACTTCTGTTTTGAGACATTACATAGGTTTTCCTCTGCTGTAAGGGGTTGATTTTCATATTTTTCCTGAAGAAAATCTAGGCATCTATCAGTTTGATAAGCACTTTGGTATCACAAATTTCACTTAAAGCATTTCTATTTAATCCACACAGCTAAAATCCTACATGTGACATCCTCATCACTTTGTACGACATATGCAAGATACCTACACCATGCAACTTGTGGTATAATATGATCTAGATAGTGAACAATAGTCAAGTATGGATATGGGAGGCAGTCCTTTATACTCATTGCACTAAATGATTTCCAACACTATCTCACATTACTGGTGTTTCCAAATGTAACAGTCAAATAAAAACTAAGGTCAATTTGAGCCCAAGTGCAAGGAGGAAAGTGTAGGTATGCACCCGAACCAAGTGAGGTGCATATTTTCAAATAAAATGCATTACAAAGACATATAATAGCTATTGAGACGTCTTTAAACTCCTATTCATGTTATGCAGATAATCTAGCATAGAAGACATATGATGCTACTCCTTAAGAAACAAGAATACATAATCATCATCATCAATTACAAGACCATCATCATCATCATCACAAAATTTGCTCATCATGGTCTCCTTTTTTATTTTAGTCATTGTTTCATTAAAAAAATTATAAATTTGGTAATTCTTTAACACAAGTGACAACAGTGTAAAATTAACGAATTTGTTCATGCAAATCATAGATCTAGCCAAGGTGGGAAGAATGGGTAACTGCAGTATACAAGCAGATGCTATTTCTGCTCCCAAATCATTGATTCAAAAGATAAATAATAACAACCAAACCTTAACCCACTAGCCAACTGGGATCAGCTACATAGATCAAATGATGCCATTGGGCTCTATCAAAATATTAGAAACTAAATAGGATACAATATTTTGAAAAGGTAAAATGTTCACATACTCCTTCAACTTTGGGTGAGTTGCATTTACACCCCCTCAACTAAAAAAAGTAATTATTACATACGCAAACTATGTAACTAGTAGCAATTAAATTTTTCTTTCAATATTCCATCAAATTCAACTGATAATTCAGTCACACGTGATATGTACGTTAACTGTTAACATTGTTTTTATATTCTTTTTACAAAAATAACTCATAAAATAAAGGGATTGTGCACTTAAGTTGGTATAAAATTTAATTTTGTTATCACTTTTATGAGTTATTTTATAAAAATAAAAGTCAAAAAAATGCTAATAGGTCATGTGCACATTACATGTAATAAGATTATCAGTTAAATTTGATGAAACATTGAATGAAAAAAATAATTGCTACAAATTACATAGTTTAGGTATCTATTAGCTATTTTTTTTAGCTGAAGGGGTGCATGTACAACTCACCCAAAGTTGAAGGGGTATCTTTATATTTTACCCATTTTAAAAAGAAAAAAAAAATTGAATAGTATACAATATAAGGCTCTGTCTAACTACGTACAAAACAACCAAAAATTTGTGAACAATATACTAAAGGGTAAAGCATGCAACACAGTCTTGTGTATGAAGATCAAAGAAGATCGCACTCAAGCCTGAAGTAGTGTAGGCAGTTTAGACCAAGATGTTGGTTGCAGAAGGAGTTCAACATGTTAGATAAAACAAGGTAATAATCAATTAATTGAACTGTGACATGCAACATGATCCATTCTTATTGTTTAACTAAATTCGCAATATAAGAAGTATTAACCAAGTCAAACACAGGAAGAAGAGATATATCTGTCAGAATGAAGTCAAGAAACTAGAAAAGTCGTAGACTTCAAATTGGGTATATATTTTTCTATAAAGTGAACACCAAAAATAAAATAAAATAGGATTTGTAGGAAGGTATAATTCTGCTTACTCAAGTCAAATATGTCCTTTACCTAGATTTCTTCCTATCAACTCCCTCTTTAATCTCAATCTCAGACATAATCAGATTCTTTAGTGAACAGAGTCATCCCTACTAAAAATACTAAATCTCACTCTCACAACATAAGCAGCACAATTTTCTAATAAAGATCATAAAAGAAAAAACAACCATAAATGAACGTTTCAGTTTTGACCAGAGCTTCTTAATATCATACAAGGCAACTAAAAGTAATGTCCAAGACCATTTTGGATCAGTATCATAGCAGTATGAACTTCAGCAGTTAATGTGAAGAGAAAATCATTATCAATAAATAGAACAGATAAGCTGCCACTATTCTTAAAAGAGAGGGAAGTAATTAAAGGGAAAGTAAACTTACGGGTTGTTCCAATCAGTAGTGTCCTCATTGACAATATGGGTCCACTTAGTTCTTCCACTACGACCAAAGTGCTTGACTTGCATAACCTTAGGTAATATTGTCTTGTCCATTTTATCTTCCCCAGTTGGGGCAGAGAAATCGCGAGCGTAAATATTATCAGTTCCAATAGTGGCAGCTCGGTCGTCAGGATCAGACTGGAAGAAAGCACCCTTGTGATAGTATTTCTGCATAAATCTCCATTTCTGCTTCGATGGTGCAGTAGGGTTTGGATTCTTCCTTTCCCACTCTCTCCTCTCTTCCTCTGTCATGTTTCTCACCTTCTCAATCTCTTCCTTGTCCTTCAACGTTGCTTCACGATCCTCCCTATCCCTTTTGATCCTACCAATCTCTCTCACTTTCCAAGCTTCATACTCCTCTGCCTCATTGACTTCATCATCAGTATCCACATCAGCAATGTTTGCCTCCATTTCCAGATTTTTCTGGATTTCTTCATCCTTCCGGATCTCCTCAATAACAATCTGCTTTGTCTCAATTTTCCTTTCCTCTAATCTTCTTTTCCTTGCTTCCTCAAGGGCCCGCTCTTCAGCTTCAAGACGCTCACGCTCAGCAATGGTATCTCTCTGACTTGGGAACAAATACAGGTTTCACCGTTGCTACTCCTGTATGTTCCTCCTCGGAGGCAATCTCATACTCAGATTCCTCTTTCTCCTCCTCTTCCTCCTCCTCCTCCTCCTCTTCTTCTTGAGGAAGCACTTCTTCCTGCTCTCTTTGAAGCAACTTCTCCCTAATTTTTCTTCTTCTTTCCTCCAAAACATTCTCATCTTCTTCTTCTAATTCCAACCCTTCCTGCCTCCTCGCTTCCTCCTCAATGGTAGAAATAATTTCAACTGGTGAATGCGCTGATGATCAGCTCTCACTTCCTCACGATTATCTATTCGGCTCTCAGCCAAACGACGGAGCCTAGGATCATCATTTTCAACAATAGCTATATCTTCTTGACGAGGAAATGCTTTCTCCAAAGCAACTTCCCTGGTCAGTCTAATATCACTGTCTTCATTTTCATCGTCAGCCCATTCAGGGACTTTACCCGGCCAATACCACTTAACTTTTGTTTGCCCAATTTCACCTCTGAGCTTATCCCTTATAGCTATTACCGTATCACTAACACCTGCTGTCACCGACATAGTTCTCTTCCTTCAAACCCTGTTTTGTAAAACATTTACAGATACATAATAAGTAAAACATTTAAAAATGATAGACTATTTTAGATGCAGGGAAAAGTATAATGAAACAATTGCAAAAACCATTACTGAAGGAAACACCGTAATTTACAACAACACCATGAAACTACAATTACCAATACAAGGTGAAATAGCAAATCAGTTTTTCCATACATAAGGTGCAGGTATGAAACTGCAAAACTATAAGAGGAACAAAGAGAAGCTTCACCATGCAAAACCATCAGCGCTATTCGCGAAATGCGAAAGCATCCAATAAACAACAAATCAAAGCACTATCTATGTTTTGTTCTTGAGTCTGTCATCTGTCTTAAATTCCCTAATCCCCTTTACCTTTACCTATCCGCTCCGCTTTGTCTCTACAGTTGCTGACTTCGTCGGTGGAGCTTGTGGATCCTCCGTTCTGTTCAGCTCTAAAATCGAATCACAACTCTCTCACCTAACCTTCGTCTATCGCCAATTCTCCCCTCTTCTCTCCATCTTCTTTATTTAATTTTATGCTTAAATTATATTATTACGTTCTCCTATAATCCTATTATTAAAATTGCATGGTAGCTGGAAACTCACCTTCAGAGATTGCAGGATAGCTTTAGAATTTTTGGGTAAGAAATTGCAGTTGAGGAGTGGAGCTCACTTTCAGAATTCTGGGTAACCTAACCATTAACCAAAGTCTAAGAAATTAAAGAAATTGAAAAAAAAAAGTAACCAAAGAAATTGAAAAACAAAAAAAACCAAGCAGGACGACGACCAGAGTAGGGGGGAGAACGACGACAGAGCTCGACGGACGGGCATGGACACACCTTAATCAGAATGGACGGTCACATCAGCAGATCCTACAATTCATGACGACGATGCATAGCAGACGACGCGTCGACAGCCAAAGCAACACGCACGAACCATGGAAAAGCAAGCACGGACGACCACAGACGAAGCAGCTGACCACAACGGCAGCGCTTGGGGCTCAGGTGACAGCGCACGCCGATGCTGAGAGCTAGAGACCAGAGAATGAGAAAGGAGGGTTCGGACGAGAATTTCTTTGATAAACGGGAGAAGAGAGATTCACTTTGATATTTTATTAAAAGTTAAACAATTATACTATTTTACAAAATTAAATTATCATATAAAAGTAAATATTTTAATTATATACAGGCTTAATTATAATTTTAATTTTTTTATTTTAATAAAATAAACGATGTAGATTTTCTATTTTAAAAATAAACAATTTAATTCTTTTATTTTTATAAATTAAATATTCTAATTTAGCATTAAAAAATTAATTTAAATATAATTTTATTCTTTGTATTTTAATAAAATAAATAATTTAATCCTGAAGTTTAAAATTTTATACTTAAATTAATAAAATTATATTATATATACTATAATATCATGTGAATAATTTGAATTTAATAAAAATTATTTAAAATTAATTTTATGACAAAAATTAAATATAAATAAATTTGAAATAGTAATGAATACAAACTATCTCATTTAATCATTTTTCATTTTATATATATAAATTACAAAATTGATAACAATTGATTAACTCAAACTACCTGAGTTAAGTAAATGTTATGTGATTGCTTATAAATTATAATAGAAAATCAAATAGTTTATTTTTAAATTAAGAAGAAAATATTTTTTAAAAAAAATTGAAGACCAAATTATTTATTTTACTAAAATATAAAAACATTCAAGTTAGCCAATAGATTTAAATTTTTAAAGTCTTAATTAGGTTCAAACCTTTAATCAAAATTTCTTTAATAAAAAATATTGTATTACATATAAAATTATAAAGAGTAAACTCTCAATTTGATCATCTAAAAATTGGGTCGATATCACTTTAATACTCCAAAGAATATTGATATCATTTTAATCCTTAAATTATGGAAGATGATTTTAAAATCGTCCTTCTGTATACGAATAAGACTAAATTGATATAATTTTTATTATTGAAGAACTAAATTGATATAAATTTTATAATTAAAAGAATAAATTGATAACATTTTTCAATAATTGAAGAACTAAATTGATGTTAATTTTTTTGGAGGACTAAAATGATGTTACCTTCTATGATTCAATGACTAAATTGATGTCGATATTATTTTATTGATCAAAGTGATATCGATCCAATTTTTAAAGAAACAAATTGAGAGTTTACTATATAAATTTATAATATATATATATATATATATATATATTGTAATTCATTTATTAATAATGTCTAGAATATTAATAGAAGTATAAATATTGTTATATGTATAATTAAGAAATTGAGGTAGTTATATAAAAGCTATTTGTATATTTATATAATTTATCATATACAATATACCAATTTTGATTAAAGGCTATTGTTATATGTATAACTAAGAAATTGAGGTAGTTATATAAAAACTATTTGTATATTTATATAATTTATCAAATACAATATACCAATTTTGATTAAAGGTTTGGGTTTATTTGAAATTTTAAAAGTCTAATCACATACTTTAATTTTATGTATTTGATTTTAGTTTAATATTATATGAATTTATGGAGAAAATTTGTTTTCAATTTTGATTACTTTCATAATAAATTTTACCTACCTTAGATAATTCGAGTTAATAAACAGGTATCATTCCTAATAGTTTAAATTTTTATTGAATAAAAAATAAAATTAAATTATATGTATCTATGAATATATAAAATTTATTTATATACATGTTTCTTTTATTTATTGTTAAGTAGAATTAGTAAATATCTTATTAAAATTAACATATGAGATTATATTATATAATAGAAAAAAGTATACAGACCTCCTAAACTTTGGGTCATTTACAAATAACCTCATAAACTTTAGAGTAAAACCCTAATTTGACTCTCTAAAGATTGTGCTAACATCACTTTGATCCTCTAAAAAATGTTTAAATCAATTTAGTTTTTAAATCATAGAAAGTAATATCAAAATCGTCTTCTGTATATGAATAGGGAGTAAATTGATATAATTTTTATAATTAAGGGACTAAATTGATGTCAATTTTATATAATTGAGGGACTAAATTAATAATATTTTTTAATTATTGAAGAACTAAATTGATGCTAATTTTTTTGTAGAATTAAAATGATATCACTTTATATGATTCAATAATTAAATTAATGTTGATATTATTTGAAAGACCAAAGTGATATCGACACAATTTTTGGAGGATTAAATTAGGAATTTAGTCTCTACTTTAAAATCGTCATAATTAATACTTAACTTATAACAATTACACAAATCAACCATTTGTTCCGAATTGAATAAAAAAAAAATTTAAAATGAATGGAAGGTGAATAAAACTATGAAAGGGTGAATTTGTGTAATTATTATAGTTTAAGTATTAATTATAACGATTTTAAAGTTTAAGGTTTATTTGTAAATGACTCAATTTAAGGGTTTGTATGTTTTTTTCCTATATAATATAATAAAATTTTATTTATTTAAGTATTAAAAATATTAGAGAATTAGGGACCAACTCGTTCATTTTGCTAAAATAAAATGATTAAAACTACAATTAATAATATTTGTAAATGTCACGTTAGTATTTTTTATTAAGTTTTTAATGACATACTAATAAAGGGACTAAAAGTACTTATTTTGTGAAAATAAAAGGA
Source organism: Castanospermum australe (assembly GCA_019955255.1). Classification (NCBI taxonomy): domain Eukaryota; kingdom Viridiplantae; phylum Streptophyta; class Magnoliopsida; order Fabales; family Fabaceae; genus Castanospermum; species Castanospermum australe. The sequence goes on from NSJW01000114.1 coordinate 23,783, forward strand.
CTAAATAGTTCATTTTCAAAATAAGGAGACCAAATTATTCATTTTTCTAAAATAAAAGGACTAAAAATACAATTAAACCTTATATATAATATAATTATAAATATATAAAATAATTTAAAAATATTATAATTAAATAAGTTTGCCTATCAAGCTCAAAAGGCTTTTTTATAAGCTTATGGTATGACTAGTTTAATTAAATAAGATTTTTAAATAGCCTTAATCTAGCTTAAATATCAAATGGATTATGCCAGTCCAAGCCAAATGTAAGTCAGGCCACAAGCTTTTGATAGCCCGACTGGCCTATTTCCATCATTACCTACTAATTTGAGACTACTTCTCCAAGCTAATGTAAGGATGGCAAAACTCCTTACACTCTGAGACAAAGTGGGAGAGGAGTACCCTTTTAAATAAATTGGGATGAGAGAAGGGATCAGACTACTAGCCCTGTGCATACCTACAACACTTACAACCTTTTTTTTTCTTTTTAATATTTTATACATATTATATTTTTTTTTCTTTTTCTTTGAGACGATATATTATTGTGATTTTATAAGTATTTTAATTTTTCAGACAAAATTATAATATATGATGTTAAATATTATCTATTTATATTTTTAAATTTGTAATTTTAGACACCTGCAAGTATCTATGGGAACTCAACTCCCCGTAGGGATTATAAATATGTACCCACAATGAAGAAGGGACATGGACAAGGAGAGCACTTCTCATCCAGTGGGGTCCATTCCTATTAGAGATAGCCAAAGTCCCCACACCTACAGGGATCCGCTATAATTACCTGTGACGGGGCAGGATACAGGTACATTGTTTAATTAAAAAAAAAACTATGAAGGGGACAGAGGTATACTACCCATCCCGTGAGTGCCTATGATACTTGTAAAAAAATTTTCTTTTAATATTGTACACATATTATGATTTTCTCTTTTTCTTTACGATAATATGAGAATCTATATTTTTTTATTATCTTACAATGATTTTTTTCTTGTGAATGAGTTCATAATGATAAATTATTAAAAAAATTATATCATTTAAATAATAAGTATTTATGTATATTAATTATTACAAAATATAATTGAACTTCATATGTTATTTGTGATATATTATTTTACTTTTGTTAGTATTTTAAATTGTCAAATCAAATTGTGGCATATAATGCTAAATTTTATCCATTTATGCATTTTAATTTGTGATTTTTAACATTTAATTTTAAATTATTAGATACCAACAAATATTTGTTGATATTTACCTTCCCATAAAGAATATAAATGAGTATTTATGACTCAGAAGGGGGTGATAAATGGAAGAGTACTCTCCATTCCCGTGGCATCCCATTGACATTCCTAATTGGGATACTATTACCATAACAGAGATATTCAAGCATGTGGAATCTACTTAAATCAAGCATAAGACTGGATACATTTATACTGTTGAATAAATTTTTACAACTATAAAAACTTATGTAGATTAAATCTATAAAATTTCATAGAATTTTAAAATTAATTGATACTTTATTGAACTATTTTTCTTTTGTGCTTCAGTGAAAAAAACAAAAAAAAAATAGCTTCTCAGGAAGGAGATACCCATACTATCTCTCAAAAGGAAAGAACTTAAACTAGTAGGAGAATTTTGTTGAATACAACACAATTCATTACTCATAACTCATGCTTCACAAGGAAGTCTACACCGAAGTTAGCTTCCCTAAGCACATAAGTGATGACAGCTTCTCTATACTCACGGAATCTAGCTTCTAATGTTACTGATAAGATGACAATAGTGATTATATGTATAATTAGCTTGTTGGATAAGGTTTGTTGAAATTATAGGATTTAGGTAGAGAAAAGAAAAAAAGGAGAACAGAGAACGATATGATAAATATATTAGTTGTGTTGATATGTTTCAAAAGACAAAACACTAACTTTTATTTATATTCTAGTAACCCTAATTAAATAAAAAAATAAATTATGAAATATAATGAAATAATGATATGACTCATAAATTGCTCTATCAATTAGAGCACTAATTGATTCCACAAGATATTCTAAATATATTCTAACACCCTTCCTCAAGTAAAAATTCTGAGCTTTAGCTTGTTACAAATAGCAAACCCATAAACAAGAAATAAAGATAAATCACAGTATCACTCGGATCTCCAAAAAGGACCACAAATATCTTTGGAGAGATAACATAGTGTCCACCAAACAAGAGCCTTCTCGCAGATCTTGAAACAGAGGAAAAAAAATCACTGGAGAAATCTAATAAACGACAATGTTAAAGAAGTTTCAGTGCAACAAAACCATAAGAGAACCAACACACTAGCATCAAAGGATTGACACGCGCATGTCTTGGGACCCATTCAGAGCAAAACGAGCCAAACAATGTGATCATAGACAAGAGTTTGGAACAGAGTGAAAAAAATAGAAACAGAGACTAGAGTTTGGAATAGAGCCAAATGAGCCAAACAATGGGAACGGAGACAAGAATTTGGAATGAAACCAAACTGCGAAAACAAATATTAGGGTTTGGAAAGAAGCCAAATGAGCCAACTAACAGGAATGGAGACAGGAGTTTGGAATGGAACCAAACTGCGAGAACAAAAAGTAGAGTTTGGAATGGAGTCAAATTGCGGAAATGGAGACTAGAGTTTGGAATGGAGCCAAACAATGAGAGCAAAGCCAATCAAGGGCAAGAGTGCACTATTTCACCCAATACTAAGGGTCAAAACAAAAGAATCACATAACATCACCATAGAACTAGAGACAAACAAAAAAATCCAATTACCAAGTCATGCTCATTGCACTATAGCGCCAATCCCAAATAATGGTACAACCAAAATCCACCCTCATAGATGCAAGAAAAGCAAGGAATCAAAACTAAACACCAAAGCCAAATTTTCCTCGTATAACAAACGATTACAAAGACATCGATTCTGATATAGAAAAAAACAAATGAAAGAATGTGTTGAGAAAAGAACAAAAGAGTTCTACAGAATTCGACATAGCGGAAAGCATGGACACCTTGAAGGTGGATGATATTGCTCTGATATCATATTGGAACTATAGGATTTAGGTAAAGAGAAAAAAAAAGAATAGAGAAATGATGCAATAAATATAGTAGATGTGTTGATATGTTTCAAAAGATAAAGCACTAATCTTTATTTATATTTTAGTAACCCTAATCAAATAAGGAAATAAATAATGAAATATAATAAAATTATGACATGACTTCTAAATTATTCCATCAATTAGAATACTAATTGATTCTACAATATATTCTAAAGATCTTCTAAAGATACTCTAAATATATTCTAACAATGTTGATGGCATCTAATGAATCATATTCACAAATTTTTTTATGAAAACCATGATTAAAAGCCATTGTAATGCCTTGCTTAATAGCTACCAATTCAGCATGGAGGTTTGTCGTAATACTAATATAACTAGAGAAACCAAGAATCCACCTACCATCTTCATCACGAATCAAACTGCCAAATCCAAACCTTCTTAGATTGCCTAAAGAACTCCCATCAACATTGAGCTTAACCTAACCTTCATTCAAATCATACGATATCACTAGCCGATGAGCCCTCTCTCTCTTACGGTGAATCATCAAAGCCTTGTTACACGTCTCAACCTAGGTTGTGATGTAACTAATGGTTTGGTTAGTAGCAAGCTTCACTTTGTCTGACTTCATCATTTTTACCTCTCTAGATACACTAAATCCTAACTAGCGAGCAAGAACCTGAGAAAAATCTTGTAACCAATTATAGGAGATTAGAGTATAGAAGTTACTACAGTAATTATATCCAAGTTGATCCCACATGGTTAAGGCACTAGGACAGTCATGCAAACACTGCAAAATATCTTCATGGAAATAGCCACATCTACCACAAGCTAGGGAGTTAGCCAAATGTCTCTAGAACCTGAGTATGTTTGTAGGGTGAGCATTACGCATACAAGTCCAAAACAAATGTTAAATTTTCTAAGAATATCTTCATTTAACTACTATAATATGTCTTCAAAATAGAAGTAAATGTCAACTACTAAATTTAATATGTATGTATATCCAATTTTATCTTAAATTTAATATCCATAGTCCTCATGATAATACTACGTTGTTTAACTATTAGATTGGTAACATTCACATTCCACTAAGTCATTCAACAGTAATTAAGTATACAAGACTTGCACTCAATGTAAATTGATCCTCACTCATACATATGTATGTGTATATATACTTAATACATAGAATTCCATCTTTGACCTTTAAAAGAAGTGCACAAATTGTTGCCATAACCATCACTAACAAGATAACGTTAACGAAGATTCTAGCAACAACTGCGGAGTCACACATAGGCCATATGGTCATTACATTGTCAAAATTAGAGACCCATAGTCTAAGGTGATACAATAATTTATAAATTTTAGAAAACAGTCACATAATAACTTATTCCTAAAATTGAGACACTGATACTACATCCATGAAACAAGGCACTAGTTTTTATGAAATATAAACTAGTCCTTAAGTCTTTAAAATAAAGCCCTATATAATTAATATATCTAGTATTTGCCCTTAGTCTCTTCCATTGATGCAAGTTAAGGATGAAATTTGTTATCAAATAACATAGTACGAATAAGTATAAATTGACAGTATAAGTACCTTGGAAAATAGAGAAAATTGAGTCTTTGAATTGTCCAATAATAATAGGTTAATAATACCTAAAAATTAATTAATAATTAATAATGATTGGAGCTGACAATTTGATGGAATGACATGGACTACGTTTTTGTTTGAAGCTTTAAAGAGGAGACTGGAACTTTTAGAAGAAATTAACACACAAAATTTTGACATGTGACGTTGTTGGCAAGGCATGGGCTGCATTTTATAGTATATATAGATTAGTGATTCTCTTGTAGGAGTGTTCTCATTTTGGATTAATTCAGTTTTGAAGAAAAAAGTCATTTGAACGAACCAATTTGATTAGTTTTAATTGGAAATCTAAATCAAATCAAATTGTTCTTAATTGGTTTGATTCAATTTAGTCCAATCGATTTTTAGATAAGCACTTTTTTCTTAAAGAAATTCATAACCAACTTCATGTTTTTTTTTTCTTTCCACAACTCAATTAATTACAATAAAAATGCTATTCTTAACCTCAATCCTACACATTCTCCCATACACCTATCTTGAATGATAATAAGAAAGAAAGAAAAACTCAATTTTTTTCACCTTTTACTTTTCTCTCTCTTCCTTTTTACCATAAAAAGTAGGTATATAGGAGACGTGAAGCTATAATTACAAGTTGACTTAAATCTTAATTGAAATATCGTCAAATAGATATAAATAACAAATTAATCTAATCATTTCCATAGAAAGAACAAATTGAAATCTAATCGCCTATAAGTATATAAATTATACAAAAAAATAATATAATTATATGGGTTTAGCTTTGTTTATTTTGGTTTGTTTCATAAAAACCAAAATTCAAATCTAATCAATTGATTTTCATAAAAAAAAAACAAAACCAAAATTAATTAATTTATTTTTCCAAGGCTGAGAGAAGGTAGCTTCTATCAAATTATGGTGTCTATGTAAGATTTTGAGCTATTGGTAATGAATGAAAATGTGTTAGGAAAAAATAAATGGGTAGACAGAAATAAGATTGGAAACCTAGGCTTTGAGTCACGATAAATCACTTTCGTTAAAGAGTTATTTGACCCTCACAAAGTTTAATGGATCTAGGCAACAACACTCTCAAGTTACAACAAAGCCTTATGAGTTCTACAATTAGCAATATTGAAAAACTTTCTAACCTCTTATTCTAGGATTGATGGAATGAATTGATTTCTGACAATTGGATCTTCATATTTATAATCTATCAATAAATACTATTCAAGAGATGTGTCTCAATTAAGACACGTTTTCATGAAAAGTCATGTATATTCAAAGAAGACACCATCAAAGAAGTAAGTCTCAATTTATGACATACTTCTTTGAAAAGTCATGCACTTACAAAGAGATGTTATTCATAAAAGATCATGTCTTTACAATAGATAATAACTCACGAAAAATCATATTTATTCAAGAGACACAATAAAAAGACATAACAGTTATTCAACCAAAAGTCATTATAGTAGATAATTTGGTTAGTCCATTAAAGGTTACAAAGATAGTTATAACACTAAAAGATACCTTTATAAAAATATAAAATTAAATGGTGCTATACTATTTCTCCAAAATTGAAAGATTGTGAAATTTGAAAACTATTATATACAACAGAATGAAGGGTTAAATGATTATTCTAATAGTGTAGTTAAAATTATTAATCGAATTAAGAGTTATGATGGCTCTATTGACAATCAAATTTAATCATATTGTTGCTAAAATTTAAGATCTTTCCCAACTCATTGTGTTTGAACTAATGGGTAAAAAATTGGATTTATAAAGCAACATTTGGAGTAAACATTTCAATCAAAGATAAATCATTGAAAAAAGAAAGATGAAGATAACAAGAGAAGAAACTACGAATCCACAAAGTAGAGGAAAAACAAATTGATATGTTGCAAAATTGCACACATTTTATATTTAAATTACTTAGATTTTTATCTATTTTAAATTAACTTTATTCATATTTTTTTTTATTTTTGGTTTCCTTTATATTTTCAGGAGCAATTTTAAAAGTCTCAGAATTTGAGATTAAAAAGAAATCTAATCAAGCTAAAATGCACCGAAAAGTACAAGTGGACCCAAAACTTGAATTAGAAACCTAAAAGGAAAATAAAACCAAATAAATAAGAAAGAAAATAGAAAAAAAGGGAAATAATTCATATATGAGGGAATTAAATGCATAGAACCAAGGAGGGGCGGCTACAAGGATTGAAGGGCAACCAAGAGGAGATGCAACACCATTCTTCATCTAGTTCTTTCTTTTCTTTTATTTTCTAGTTGAATTTTACTCCATGTTGCTTTTTACATTCTTATATTTCATGGATAACCATGAGGAGCTAATTTTCTTATTTCTAGGATAGGGATATAACTATTTCTTTTTGTTATGGATTGATTTGATTCTTCTCTTTATTAATTGTAGATTAATGTTTCTTAATTCTTTAATTATACTCTTAATGCTTGTTGCATGTTGGTACCCGTGTATACTTGATCTAAGACATTTGAGTAAAGATCGAGAGATTAAGTTGAATTGTCAGAACTCTATTAATTGAACTTAGGAATTAATGCCTAGAGATAAGATTAATCTTATAAGAAACCATGAATTATCAAATAACTTAATAGATTTTAATTTAGTTAATAGTCATGAGAATGGGATTAATTTAACTAAATACTCCTTAGGTCTTGAGAAAGGGTAAAGGATAAATTAGAATAATTCACCTTCAATAACTTAATCAATCATGATAAAGAAAGTCTTAATCTTTCATTGCAATTAAATTAGTGAAACATTTATCCTATAATCTTTTGTCATTGGTTTTTGTGAATTTTATTATTTGATTGCTTTACAGTTATTAGTTTAGTTTCAATAGTTTCCTTTAAATTCCTTGTCAGTTTCAATAGTCTAGATAATTAAAATTTCTTTAGTTCAGTACTTAATCTCGATCTTCTTAGAAACGATCTTTATTTACTACTTGTACCATCCTTTGGGGCATCGAAAGGAGTTTCCTTCATTCCTTGTATGATAACAAGTGCGGGCACAAAAACAAATAAATATCTTAAAAGCAGGTGAATGCACATTTTTAGCTAAAAAAAAAAATAAAACAAAACAAAACAAAACAAACCCGTTAAGTTGGTAGCGTCAACTGATTTTTTAAGTTAATGATTGACGAATTTTAATTATATTATAGTATGTCAAACATTACCAATATGCGTTAGTTCAAATGGAAGTGGTTTAGGTTCTTTAAGTATTATGTATGAGGTTTGATATCTGGTAGATGTGAATGGAGCATGCGCTGGTAGCAGACCTCCCTCGCAAGAGGTACGACCAAAGGCTGAGAGATTAGTCATTCACGTTTCAAGTGAGAGATATTCTGAGTGCACTAAAAAATATATGTCAAACATTTATGGTGAAATGTAGATGACACGTATGCTAATAAGTATTGAGTTTAATTTTTATCTACTAATTGTGTAAAATTTTACACTATTGTTTAATTAAATTATGATACATCATTATTTTTAGCCAAATCATTCTTGAGTAATTCAATATTTTATTTTAAAAAGTTAAAACATAATAGTTAAAGAAAAATAAAATGAAGAGTTTCTTGCCCGCAACAGTTACAGCTTTTTCCTCAAATCATCTTTTTTCCCCTCTTCTCAAGGTTTCTACCTGCTCGCTCTCTTCTCCAACTTCAGTAACCTCGTTGCCATCAACATCATTTTCATCGCTAAGGATGTCATCGTTAAAAAATCCCATTGACAACTGGCAAATAGAGGAAGGTGGCACTGTCAATAGTGGTCCAATCTCCAGTGAGTTCAAAGAGGAAAACAACGGGGTGCTTTCAGAAGCATGTTCGTATAGGGATCTAAATTCTTTCTTGTTAATGAAGTAACAAGATAATATCATATTAGAAAGAAATAAATACAATTAAATTTAAATTATAATTATTGAACTTTATAATCTATTAAGATAAATTCTTGCATAATAAATTTTATATCTATCACTCTTCAACAGGATAGTCCTATTATAAGATCCAAATCCATTAGTGTAGTATCTTGAAAATTTTCAAAAAGTAAATACCATGAAAATCAAATTAATTACTTTTTTGGAAGGCTTTAATGTCTTCGATCTGTTGCTTTGTTTCGTAAATGAACTTCTGATATTCAAAATCAAACTTGCATCCACTATAGTTTCAAATGTCTCCAGCCAAACTTATTGTCATCAGGGACAGTGACAGGCGAGCAGGGGAGGAGAGGAAGTAAAGAAAATGGTGACATTCTGATGAGCGGCTGTGAAAAAGAAAAGCAAAAACCCCTTGATTTTATTTTTCTTTTGTAACTCTGATGTTTTAATTTTTTAAAATAAAATATTTGAATTATTTAAGAATGATGTAGCTAAAAATCATAATACGTCATAATTTGATTAAATGATAGTGTAAAATTAATTCACATTGAATAGAAATTAAACTCTTGAAATTATACACTAACAAAAATAAATTAATTTATTAAAATAATCCAGGACAACATAATTTCAATTTCTCCACAACTGCAAAACAGCAAAAGCATGAAATGCAATAAAAATGCATAATATAACAAAAATGGATGTAACCATTCGAACTCCACCACTGATCCTTTTGCCTGATCTCATAACGGCAATAAGGATACAAACCCCGCTTTTGGCAATTCATGTCAATTGCCTCGTTGCTTCATATATTTGTATTTCTCCAAATTTAATTTGGTTATGTACAAAAGAAAAGAACTCGCCGGCTTAAATGGTTTCAAATAGAACTCGACGCTCTAGGAGTTCTGATAAAACACACCTCATTTTATCAACAGAAACAGGTTTCAATATAAGGCCATCCATACCAACCCTCATACAGTTCTCTTTGGTCACCTTGTTTGTGTTTCCAGTAAGAGCAACTACTAGTGGTTTATCTTGACGCTTCGTAAACTTCTCATGTATACGTACTGCAAGTTCATAACCATCTATCCCGGTACACACATCCATGAAGACCACTTTGTGTTCCAGAGAAACGACTCGCAAGCACTCTTCACTTGAGCTTACAGTTGTTACGTCACATCCTAAATGCACAAGAAGTCCCTTCGTTACTGACCTGCTAACCCTGCATACAAGTTTCACCATCCAGTTATAAGACATTCAAACAAAACAGTAAACTTCAATTACTTGTTTTGCTTCCTAGGCCCGATATATACAAACACATACCGTTGAGAAAACAGTTTTGCATTGAGTTCATTTTGATTTCAACATACTGAAGTGTTCCTTTAAAAAAAAATGGAAAAAGAAGAAACTGATACAAGGCCTAATTGAGGTGATTAATCTTGACATTTGACAAGTTCACAAATCCCTAACACAGTTAATACAACTAAGCCCACAAGCTGCACATTAATAAATTCCATCAGCCACTAAGCAATTCTGAGTTCCTCATATTATAATTATAAGCTGCATAACTAGATGAAGACTTGCACATACAGAGGATATTTTCTGGCCATAAAGTGAGTAACGATATATATACAAACTGTTAGAAGTTAATTTGGAACTTTCTAGTCATAAGTTATATGGTAACTCTTCCTGGAATTGAGGCATTAAGGCTCTAGATACAAGAAACAAATCACTAAGAAACTAGTTCCATTTTTGATTAAGACCCTAAAATAGGACAATACTCATTAATTCCCTAAAATGAGACCCTACATAATTAACATAGTGGTTCTCCAGTTAATACTTTTCTGTTACAATACTCAAAGGGCTCCTAAGAATAGTATATAAGGAGAGGTTATATGAGATGCAAAGTATGACCCAAGACAAGCAATACAAGTTCATATAAATTGTTCTCCTTTATTTTTTTAGCCTATTGCTTGCTCATAAGATCCTAGGCCTACCACAATTCTTGTTGTGCAAATTTCTTGATTTCCTAAGAATGGTAGCAAAGCTTGCCCATTGTTAGATCGATATGGCTTCACCCTCTAATCCCATATGCCCCTTGCCAAGTTCCACCAATGAAGAGAACGTACTATGACTATTGGAGTAGACAAATGAAGATATCTCAAGATGTTTGCAAGTTTGTGCAAGATGGAAATACAGAGTTGCATAACCCAAATGCCATGACAGCCAATCAATTAAACCAATACAAAGAAACCATGAAGAAAGATGCATCAATTGCCCTTTCCAAAATTTTCTTGGGGAGCAAAAGAACCATTAGAACTTATTCATGCAGACCTATGGGGACCAACAAAACTCCATCGCTTGGCAACAAGAGGTATTTTCTACTCTTTGTTAACAACTATAGTAGATTTATGTAGGTATACTTTCTCAAACAAAAATCAGAAGCTTTTCAAAAAATTTATGGAGTTCATGGCTTTAGTTGAAAGACAGTGATTTAAAATCAGGACTCCAAGAATAGATCGTGGTGGAGAGTTCATTTACAAGCCCTTCCTAGATTGCTGCAAATAAAAAGACATTCAAAGACAGCTTTTTATTAGTAGAAGTCCATAACAGAACAGCGTGACGGAGAGAGAATAGAAGCATTGCGAGAAATGGTAAGGAGCATGATGAAGGCAAAAAAGGCTTCAAAATAATTACTGGACAGAAGCCGTTAACAAAATCAATTATCGTCTCAACAGGTCGCACAAAAGCACTTGATCATTTGACCCCATATGAAGTATGCTGCAAGAGGAAACCAAAGATTGATCACTTAAAGATCTTTGGTTGTGTGGCTTATCGTTACATTCATCCCAAGACACAGAGAAGGTTGATGAAAAAGGATAAAGGAGCATGTGATTTTTTATGAAACAAATGCAAGGTAAAAAAATGGAGATGCTGTTCATGACCACAAGCTTTGAAGAAATTCTATTCCAATTTCTCAAATTGATGAACCTACTCATTCTGACAATGAATTTACAGTTGATGAAAGTACATATTCACTCCCAGAAGGACAAGACACTGGGATGATTTCTACAACAATGTTGCCTTCATTCATAATGAATCACAAAGCTTAAAAAACGCATCAAAAGGGGACCCATGGAGGAAAGCAATGGATCAAGAGATGAAGATGATTAAGAAGAACCAAACTTGACATCTTTGTGAGAAGCCAAGAGACGAAGACATTGTTGGCTTGAAATGGTGTTCAAAACTAAGTTCTATGTAGATGGCTTAATTCAAAAGCACAAATACCAGACTTGTTGCAAAGGGATACACTCAGCAATTGGGTATAGATTTCAATGAAACATTTGCATCCGATGCTCGAATGGAGACTATCATAACCAACCTTGCTCTTGCTGATCAAATGAACCTTCTAGTTTATCAACTAGATGTAAAGTCAGCTTTCCTCAATGGATAACTTGAAGAAGTGTATGTGAAGCAACCCCAAGGCTATATGTAATTCAAGGGCAAGAAGACAAAAGTGTATTGACTTAAAAAGGCTCTATAAGGCCTAAGACAAGCTCCAAGAGCTTAGAACAACAAGATTGACAACTACTTTCAGCAGAATGGGTTCCAAAGTAGCCCAAGTGAGCGCTCTCTTTATGTCCAAACTCAAGGTGCTAATGACTTTCTCATTGTTTGCAATTACGGTGATTAATTGACTTACATGGCAACTAATCATCTCTTGTTAGAAGAATTTAAGAAGACAACGATGAGTCAATTTGAAATGACAAACTTAGGTCTCATGAAGTATTTTCTTGGCATGCAAGTGAAGCAAGAACATGAGAATTTTTCTTTCTCGAGAAATATGCTGCAGATTTATTGAATAAGTTACATACGGCAGAATGCAAAGCAGCTTCTACTCTCATGGTTGTTAATGAGAAGCTTTCAAAGAATGATAGCAAGGAGAAGGAAGGTAAGACTTTGAACAAAAAACTTGTTGGGTCACTCATTTACCTCACTAATACAAGACCAAACATTGTCTATGTTGTTGGCATCATTTCTCAGTTTATGAGTGAACCTAGCAAGTAACACTATGCAGCAGCCAAGAGAGTCTTGAGACACATCAAAGGCACCAAAAGCTTTGGTATTCTATACCAAGATGAAAAAGACAACAAGTTGATTGGTTACACTGATAGCGAATGGACCAGCTCAATGGAGGATAGCAAGAGTACGTCTCATGCTTCCTAGGAAATAAGACTATTTCATGGTCATCAAAGAAACAAAAGATCATTGCCTCATCATCAACAAAAGTCAAATACATCGCAGTCACAAGTACAGCATTTGAAGCCATTTGGCTTAGAAGAATTTTGTAGGATATGAGGCAAGATCAAGGCTCCCCCACTACAACTTTTGGTGACATGTCTTCTACTGCAATGATCAAGAATCCAGTTTTACATAATTGCTCAAAGCACATTGAACTGAAGTTTCACTTCATTAGAGAGAAGTTTGAAGAAGAGATTGAACTTAAGTTTGTCAAGACTAAAGATCAAGTTTCCCAAGACAAGTTTTTCTCACTTTCGTGATAAACAAGGTGTTATGGAACTTTCAGACTTAAGAGAGTGTTATGTAAGTTAATTAAGAAATTTCTAGACATAAGTTACATAGGAACTCTTCCTATAATTGAGGCATTAAGGCTCTACATTGTAACTCCACTTAACAGCTTAAGCTTTTAGGAGACTTGTTCCTTCATATGATATCAAAGCCTCTTTGAACAAGTAGTCATGAGTTAATCGTTTCCACTCAATTTTTCATAATTAAATTAAATTTTAACACTAGATAAAGTAGGCCTGTGCATTGTTCATGCTTCAGCCCAAAGGGCTCTTGTATGAGAGGGCGTGTTAGATACATATAACCCTTCAAGTGCCTCCATATGACAACTTATGTTTTTAGAAGAGTTGGTCCTTCTCCTTAGCACAAATATTATCTTTCAAGAATTAGAGTTAAATAAGACTTGTTGCCAATCACTTAGTTTCCAGCATGACTATTTTATTACAGTAAGTGTGTGTTAGGATTAGCTTATTTTGTGTTCAAAACAGTTTATAATCAAAATTTTACTGAGACAGCTTTTCAAAAAAAAAAAAAGAAACTTTTTCGTAAAAAGAATCAGTTTCCAAACATATTCATCCTTTCCAACTATCAGCTAGTGAAAACTGCTAGTGGATTTGGTCTGAGACTAGCTTATGATAATATATCTTAGTCAGGTTGTTAGGTTGATAAACTTGAAGTCGACCACATGTCCTTCATTTCATCCAGTCTTCTACATATATTATATAGGAATACCAACTCTTAAAATCCTCACATATGAAACTATACACATCTCCCTTTCAGTGACTAACAAACTAGCTACAAACATCAACCACTTCAGGATTACGCGCTCATATATATAGATGAATTCTCTTTGATTTCTATGCACAATATCTAATATAAGCATAAATTACAACTTAGACAAATCATCATGCAGTTGTATTTTCAATTTTGGATCTAGGAAAAAGGCAACATCAAGATAATCTGGTAAAGAATTTAATATTTCTCAAAAGGCAAATAATCTGTTATGTCCCAATTCCCAAAGTAGTTGGAAGAGGCTAACAGTTAATAGCCTAAATGCTGGAATGCAAGTTACTTTTCATAGCCTAAATGCACACGTCAGGACCAGCAAGGTCGCTTGAATACTCCCCAAGTCAAGTAGGCTCTGACAGAAGCCTATAAGAGGCAAGACTGCCATGCTACTGTATTGATCTTGCCACCACTGCTAACTTGATTAAACCCAACTGACTGTAGAAAGAAACTTCAGCCCCATATGCCTTAACCCTCATTGTTTTTATGTCAGTTGTATGTCAGAATGTCCTCACCTCCAATGATAAACATTCACATCAGGACTGTTAGAATCAATTAAGGATTGTCAGAATATGTAAAGAATCTGTTTAGAATCAATTAGGATCATGTTAGAATCACGTAGATTATGTAATAGGATCATTACATTATTTCCTTTTTTATTGTATACAAGTATTATAAAATCTGATACAGAGGGCAGTGTATTTTCACTGACTCATTCTCACAAACTAAGGGTTTCTATGATCCTTCTTTCTTTCAACATGGTATCAAGAGCCTAAAGATAGAAACCTAACTTTTTTTTTCGCTTCCCTGCCGTCAGCGTTTTTTTTTTTTTTTACTCTCTCACTATCTCATCCGAAGCCTCCTCCGAACCACACCTAGCGCCCCAGCCGATCTGATCGACATTCTGCTCCAGTCGCCCGTGGTGGTTCTGCTCAAGCCGCGGTGGTTCTGCTCTAGCTGCGGCCAACCACATATCACAGCCCCTCTTCCAGCCGAAGTGGTTTTTGCTCTCGCCGTTATTTTTCTCTCTCCTCCGGCGGTTTTCTCTCTCTTCCTACGGTTTCCATCTCAGATCTACGCATCTGAGGTGTGTTTTTCCGGCAAACCGACACACCCACAACGTGTGTCTCCCCGAACCCGTCCGATCCTCGGAGTCACGCCGTCATCGGAGATCCGACGCGCCGCCACGCGCCGGTCACCGGAATCCTGTCCAACAGGTGTTTTCAGCGCGCGTGAGAGCGTGTTTTGCCCTCTTTCCAGCCGCTGTTTCCCCTGACCACTTTTCTGGGGCTTTTCCGGTCAGATCCAGCCCTTTCCACGTGATTCGTGATCTTCCAGTGGGTGTTTGGCTTCCCCACCTCCGCGCACTGCGTCTCCTATCGTAATTTTTTGGGTCTTCCGCTCTCAACTCAGGTTTTTCTTTTCTGAGTTCTTGCAGTTCTGTGCCTTATCATGTCCACCATTGCTGCTGCCAGTTCTGGGTCTCATGGTCGTGGCAAAGGTCAACGTTTCACAGTGCAATTATTGCCACAAGGTTTGGCCACACTCGTGCACGTTGCTTCAAACTCCATGGGAAACCCCCTCGCACAGCTAACATTGCTCAGTCAGATTCTTCTGTTCCGGCATCTGACTCTTTGGACGTGCCCACTGTCACTATCCCAGCTGCTGTCTATGAGGGTTATCTAGCGTATAAGGCTGCTCAGTCATCGACCTTTGCCTCCGCTTCTCAGACTGGTAATTCTGTTGCTTGCCTCACCCATTCTTCCCTTGGTCCATGGATTTTGGATTCTGGTGCCTCCGATCACATATCTGGTAACATTAGTCTTTTCTCTCATCTTTGTCATTCAACTTCCCTTCCTATGGTTACCTTAGCCAATGGTTCCAAAACTATGGCCAAAGGTATTGGTCAAATTTGTCCTCTACCCTCTCTAACTCTTGATTCTGTCCTTTATGTTCTGGGTTGTTTTTTCAATCTTATCTCTATCAGTAAATTAACCAGCTCTCTTCATTGTTCTGTCACTATCACTAATAATTCTGTTCATGTGCAGGACCGGGATACGGGACAGATGATTGGCGAAGGGCGTGAGTCTCACGGGCTTTACCATCTTACCATCCCTTCATCACCTGCTGCCTTTACTTCTACTATTTGTCCTTCTCTCCTCCACAGTCGCTTTGGTCATCCTAGTATCTCCAAACTTCACCGAATGGTTCCAACATTATCGTCTTTATCATCTTTAGATTGTGAATCGTGTCAACTTGGGAAACATATTCGCACTTCGCTTCCCAAAAGTGTCAATAATCAGGCTGTGTCTCCTTTTGATTTAGTACATACGGATGTTTGGGGTCCTAGTCGTGTTCCCACAACTATGGAATATCAGTATTTTGTCACTTTTATTGATGACTTTTCCCGCTGCACTTGGTTATTTTTAATAAAGAGTCGTGCTGAGATTTTTTTTTGTTTTTCAATCTTTCTGTGCTGAAATTCGCAATCAATTTAATACTTCTATTTTGCATTTTACGTAGTGACAATGCTCGTGAATATTTTTCTTCTTCTTTTACCTCTTTTATGGCTTCTTAAGGTATTCTTCATCAGTTCTCTTGTGCTCACACCCCACAACAAAATGGTGTTGCTGAGCGTAAGAATCGTCATCTTATTGAAACAGCACGAACTTATACTTATTCATAATCATGTCCCTATACGATTTTGGGGATGATGCAGTTCTCACTGCTTGTTATTTGATTAATCGCATGCCTTCCTCTGTTTTAAATCATCAAATTCCTTCATTTATTCTGTTTCCGTCTCAACCATTGTATTCCATTCCACCTCGTGTTTTTAGTTGCACTTATTTTGTTCATAATCTAACCCCTGGACAGGACAAACTTCAAAAGCAAAATCCCTTAAGTGTGTCTTTCTTGGCTATTCTCGTCTCCAGAAAGGATACAGGTGCTTTCACCCAGACAGTAACCGATATATCACCTCAGCTGATGTCACGTTCTTTGAGGAGTCACCATTTTTCTCATCTTCTCCTGCTGAGCATTCTTCAATGTCTAATGTTCTTCCTGTTCCCTTACTTGGACATCCTGCCGAAGCCACTTCTTCTCCTCCACTTCAAGATACTTCCATAGTGATACCGGTGGACTCTAGCCCTGAACCAGCACCTTTACCGCTCCAGGTCCTGCCTCCCGCTAGTTCGCCAGTTGCCATTCGCAAAGGTATTTGTTTCTACTCGTAATCCTCATCCTATTTATACCTTTTTAAGCTATCACCGTTTTTCCTCTCCATATTTTTCTTTTGTCACCTCCTTGTCATCTGTTTCCATTCCTAAGACTACAGGTGAAGGCACTATCCCATCCAGGGTGGCGACAGGCTATGGTAGATGAAATGCAAGCCTTACACTCTTGTGGCACTTGGGAGTTAGTTCCGTTACCTAAGGGTAAGTCCACAGTTGGGTGTCGATGGGTGTATGCTGTGAAAGTTGGCCCTGATGGACAGATTGACCGTTTGAAAGCTCGCCGCCTAGTAGCCAAGGGATATACTCTGTTCGGCTTCTTCTATCCATGGCTGCCATGCGACATTGGCCTCTATTCCAACTTGATATCAAGAATGCCTTCTTACATGGTGAACTTGCTGAAGAGATTTACATGGAGCAACCTCCTGGTTTTGTTACTCAGGGGGAGTCTGGATTAGTTTGTCGCTTACATCGTTCTATTTATGGGTTGAAACAGTCTCCGCGGGCATGGTTTTTGAACGGTTCAGTACAGTCATTCAGCAATTTGGCTTGATCCGCAGTGAGGCAGATCATTCTGTTTTTTTCTACCGCCATTCTCCTCAACATCAAAGTATCTTTCTAGTGGTATATGTAGATGATATTGTCACCACAGGTGACGATCAAGATGGTATCAATCAACTAAAACAACACCTCTTTCGTCATTTTCAGACTAAGGACTTAGGTCGCCTTAAATATTTTCTTGGTATTGAGGTCGCTCAATCCTCTACTGGTGTTGTTATTTCTCAAAGAAAGTATGCCCTTGATATTTTAGAGGAGACTGGACATGACAGATTGTCGACCTGTAGATACTCCTATGGATCCAAACACCAAGCTTTTACCAGGACAGGGGGAGCCTTTGTCGGATCCTGGAAGATATCGAAAACTTGTTGGTAAACTAAACTACCTTACCATCACTCGACCAGACATCTCCTTTGCTGTAAGTGTAGTTAGTCAGTTTCTACAAGCTCCTTGTGATAGTCATTGGAGATGCTGCGATCAAAATACTCAGGTATATCAAAGGAGCACCAGGTCAAGGACCTTCTCTATGAAGACAAAGGACATACCCAGATCATTGGTTTCACAGATGCAGATTGGGCTGGCTTTCCCTCAGATAGGCGTTCTACCACAGGTTATTGTGTGATGATTGGAGGCAACTTGGTATCTTGGAAAAGTAAGAAACAAGATGTTGTTACAAGTACAAGGTCAAGTGCAGAAGCAGAATATCGAGCTATGGCATTGGCAACATGTGAACTTATATGGCTGAAACAATTGCTTCAAGAGTTAAAATTTGGAGATGTTAAGCAAATGCAACTGATCTGTGATAATCAAGCAGCTCTGCACATTGCCTCAAATCCAGTGTTTCATGAAAGGACCAAACATATAGAAGTGGACTGCCACTTTATCCAAGAAAAGATTTTATCTGGATGCATTACCACTAATTTTGTCAATTCAAATAATCAGTTAGCAGATGTATTCACAAAGTCTCTCAGAGGTCCTCGAATTAGTTATATTTGTAACAAGCTTGGTGCATATGATTTATATGCTCCAGCTTGAAGGGGAGTGTTAGAATCAATTAGGATTGTCAGAATATGTAAAGAATCTGTTAGAATCAATTAGGATCAATTAGGATCATGTTAGAATCACGTAGATTATGTAATAGGATCATTACATTATTTCTTTTTTTATTGTACACAAGTATTATAAAATCTGATACAGAAGGCAGTGTATTTTCACTGACTCATTCTCACAAACTAAGGGTTTCTATGATCCTTCTTTCTTTCAACAAGGACCAAATGGATGATCAGGAAAGAATAGTATTACAGATGACAGAATATGGAAAGTAACTTCAAGTATACTGTTCCTAACAGAATAAAGGAAGCCATTATCGGGGCTGTTAATGAAAAACAGGAAAATTCACTACTTGACTCCTCATGGTACCGTGGATTTATCCCACATTGTCTTACCATTTCCCCAAATGAGTGAGCTTGTAAATAGTTTGACACTTCTTGTGATATAAACACTGTTGACAGGCCACAAAAAAAAAAAAAAAAGAATTTCTCAATGCCACTTGTCCTACATCAACTAACTCTAGAAACTTATGTGTAACTAGCAATGTCGGGTTAATTTTGTAATGGACTGGCAGACAACCACTAGCCCTTATCATTGCCCTCTGAAAGGCCACACACTATTCCTTTCAAAAGGAGCCACGTTGCAAGAAGAAATTAAATTCTAAAGCATAGAGGATGTATTGTGTTCTTTAATCATACTGATCTGCTTTGATACTTTGGCTATACAACTTAAACGGGTTATGAATTGAAATGAACCCAAGAATGAGCCTAGACTATGTAGAGAAATACTCAAGGATCAATCAGCATCGCTAACAGATCATGCATCCTATAGCTCCTGTATTGAGTAGCAAAATGATAGATACCAGAAATATAGACACTATTTTATTAATACTCACACTGTTACTGATATTAGATGGAAAACAGCACAGAGGAAGATGAAGATACATTCAGAATTGATAAAGAAATGAAAACAAAGGATAGAACCCTGAAAAATTTCAAGGATCTGCCCCCTCCCCAAACCTGTCCTTACTCACAACTAGCCTTCCCACCTTTTATCCATCCCACTACCTGAATTCCCCCTCCTCTCTGCTGCATCAGCCATTTGGTTGGTTATGCTCCCCACATCATGAGCATTTCCCAAAATTCCCATCCTATCCTCCTTACCCACATGAGCAACCAACTGCACTCCTCTCATAGACTTCAGTAATAGGAGAGTGATAGGAAGATATCTATCAATACTCCCCCCCCCCCCAAAAAAAAAATAAAAAAAGATTCACCTTGTCCTGAAGATGAAGGTTAGGGTAGGGGTCATTTAGCAGCTGGAGAAACTTCCACCGGGGTCCCATTGACCTTCTCCACTTCCCACAACAAAAGACAGCATCCTTTCTTTACTGTAGATGCAGCTAACAGAGTCTTAAAACCTGAAAATTTACCCTTGGGCTAACAATGAGACAACAAAAATTTCCTGGTCACCATTCACCAAAACAAGATCTCCTCTGGATGAACAACATATCTGGCTATCAGAAATGACTTTGAATTTGGATGTGAATAAGTGAAACCTTTAATTGGAGTCTCTACTATCAAAGATAACTCTGGCAAAGACCTTAATTCTACTCTTGCACTAGTGATAAGGAGTATAAGGCCAATATCAGGGGGGCTGTAAAATGTTGATGCCCAGCAACAAGAAGAGGAATGAAACTTCTTCATGTAAAGCACCTTTTTAAACCCCTGAACAGCATGCACTAAAGAATAGACATACGAAGTCAGAACATAGTAGAATATGATTTGGAAATTCATTGAAATCTAATAGATTTTAATTAGGTTGGTTTAGAATCTTTATTAAAATTAAAGGATTTGGGTGGATTTTAGTGGATTTTGTATAAATTTATTATTCTACACTTAATAAAGAAATATAATAATCTTATTATGAGAGTAAAAATGTAAATTTCTTAAAATAAAACCCATTCAATTCCATTTTAGTGTATTCCAGACATAAAAATTGATTTCTAAATCAATTCAAATCATAATTTTTATAATGAGTTTCAAACATAAAAATTGATTTTCAATTCAATTTAATTCAACTCAATCCAATTCAATTCAATTCTAATTTTAATGATTCCAAACACACCCTAAGAGATTTGATTTTGAAATTGAGAATTAAATAACATGTATGTGCATTAACTAAGATAGCAAAAGGACTAACAAGGGGAAGTCAAAAGCCCTGGATCTCTTTAATTGGTGAAACCCTTATTTCTTTATTTAGTGTTACTTGGGTGTCACTTCTCTTATTTTTACATTTTCTCTCAACTAAGATTTAGTAAAATCAACTTTTGATAATCAAACTCAATCCTCGTGGGACAATACTAGATCCCTTGGGATTCCTTTATTATTTAAGCGATCTGTGCACTTATAGATTTTTCACAACACTTAACATAAGGAATCAACCAAAGTTTAGTTTTCTACGAGATCACCAGAATTCTAATGGTTTTATTTAAGTAATTTATAAGGGATATAACACATTTCAAAACTGAAGGTAAGAAAATAAAGCCGTCACTGACCCATTATCATCCATGATGAGAACCTTGAGCCCTGCAAAGTTTGTAGATCCAAGATTTCCCGGAACTTTAGGTATAAAAGGTAGTTTAGATTCATTTGATCGGTCTGGGATTCCAAGTTTTACAATAAAAGTGACTGTGCATCCTTTACCAATACCTTCGCTTTCAATCCAAATATGCCCTTCCATGAGATTTACAAATCTGGTGACAATTTAAAAACAGTACATAATCAACAGTGAGTTCTCAAACAGGAATTCTAAAGATAACTTAATTCCAATTTTGCGAGTGAGATTCCAAGGAATAGCAAACAAACTATTATGCTTTGCATCCTAGTTTAAGGTGGTACACTTAAAATAATATAGTACCTCCTACAAATTGCAAGGCCAAGTCCACTTCCTCTGGAATATCTCATGACTGATGATTGGCTTTGTGCAAACTTAGTGAATAACTTTGGAATATCTTGCGGATTAATTCCTGATCCTGAATCTTTTACCTATAATGTGGAAAATTTTCACTCCATTGAATTCAGATAACAAAGGATAAAACGCCCCAAGACAGAAGAGTACTAATTAAGCTTGAAGAAACAAACCTGTACTCGCAAATAAAAGTGGTTGTCACTTGGCACTGGAAGAAAGTCAGGAATTCTAGCATCCCTGAAGGATTCAGGCTTTGCAACAAAAGCAGTGATAGAAATGCTGCCCTCTTTTGAGAACTTCACAGCATTACCAACGACATTCAAAATAGTTTGCATGAGACGTTTTTCATCACCAATGGCATACACTGGCAAATCTGGAGCTAAATGTAAAGTGAGTGACAACTTTTTAACAGATGCGACAGGCTTGATCAAGTTAAGGACCTGAAACCGGAACAGATCTTACCACATCAAGCTTTTAAAGGAACTCCAGATCATCAGCTACAAGTCAGACTAATATAATTAAATCTTAGGATTTAGAATCAAAATTTTACCTCTCTGAAGACAGAATGAAGGCTAAATGTTGCTGCTTCAAGTTGAAGACTACCATCTTCAAGCCGAGAAAGATCCAAAACATCATTGATGAGAGTAGCCAATAAATTGCTACTTTTCAATATTGTCTCCACCATCAGACGTTGCTCAGCTGTCAGCTCTGTTTCCTGTAACAATGAAGAGAGTGCAATAATTGCATGCATGGGAGTTCTCATCTCGTGATTCATAACAGCTAAAAAGTCATTGCGAGCACGAATTGCAGTTTCTGCTTCCCTTCTTGCCAAATCAAGTGCAACATTCTGCTCCATGAGCAGATCCCTTGCCCTCATTGACTCTTCTAAGATTGCAGCATGTGAAAGAGCAACTGCTACCTGATGAAGAAGACAATTGTAACAAGTAATTTAAAGCTATGTTCAAATGATAGATTAATGCAGTACATAGACTGATGCTTCCCACAGCATATTTCTGATGTTAGATGTTCTTAGTATGCCATAGTAAACTATTCAATTCAACAATATTAACAACCCACCCATTCCCCTTTAAGTGGGAGCTACATGGATCAATCAATGTGTTAGGCACCCCCATGGTTACTAGAGTTGAAGAGAAATAAAAAAGGGTAGTAGGGGAATAGAGAAAAAGGGACAGAAGCGGGAATTGGCTTGTGTTGGAATGTACAGATATGATTGCTGGAATATTTGGATGTGATTTGGATATATGTACAGATATGATTGCTGGAATATTTGGATGTGATTGCTGGAATATTTGGATGTGATTTAGATATCCAAATCAAATCCAATCTTTACTGTTGTAATGTAAATATTGTTAGAGAGATTCTAGGCTAGATTTTAGGCTGAAAATCAATCCCTTGAATTAAGGGATTACAGTTAATTCTCTCCTAATTTTTTTCCTATTTTTTCTCTTAGGCTTTTCCCTAGAATTTCACTATAAATACAGTCTTTGTACATCCAGAAATATCAATGAGAACAGATACCATTCTCTCTTTCTAAATTCCGCATGGTATCAGAGCATTAGGAGAGATTTCTGGGTTCTATTTACAGCCTTCATTGCTGCATCTCTTTCCCTTTCCCTTTCCCTTTGCATCCTTCATTGCTGCATTTATTTGCAGCCTTCATTGCTGCATCTCTTTCCCTTTCCCTTTGCAGCCTTCATTTGCTGCGTTTCTTTCCTTTTTCTCTCTACTTTCTGCGTCTGTTTGCAGCCTTCATTGCTGCGTCTCTGTTCTGTTCTACAGCCTTAATTGCTGTACCCGTCCCTCACCTTTGCTTAAACCAATTCCTTGTTTTTCAGCTTCAATGTCTGGAACCTCTTCCTGTTTCTTTTGGCTTACATGCCTCACGGAATCACTTAGACACTTCCTGGATCATAGACTCTGGGGCTACTGACCATATGACTCCCTATTCCTCACAGTTTAGCATATATACCCCTTGTCCTAGTAATAGAAAAATCACCGTAGCAAATGGATCACTTGCTACTGTTGCTGGAATTGGGAATATATCTATTTCACCACATCTTACCTTGAAAGATGTCCTTCATGCGCCAAAATTATCAGCCAACCTTGTTTCTATCCAGAAACTCACTAAAGATTTACAGTGTAATGTGGTTTTTCATCCATCTTATTGTGTTTTTCAGGACAAGGGCTCAGAGAGAAGGATTGGACTTGCTAAGGAAAGGAATGGGCTGTATTTTCTTGAGATACCAGATGCCTCTAAAGGAGTTTCACCAAATCTATCTGTTTCTTTCCTTACAACTTCTAATATAGAAGTCATTTGGCTTTATCATTTTCGTTTTGGACATCCATCCTTTCAAACTTTGAAAGGTATGTACCCATCTTTGTTTAAGAATTTAGATATTAAAGAATTTCATTGTGATATTTTGTGAGCTTGCCAAACACACTCGGGTTCCATTTCCTATTAGCAATAAACGATGTTTCCAAACCTTTTGATTTAGTCCATAGCGACGTTTGGGGAACCTTCTACAATCCCAAATGTCTCAGGAACTCGTTGGTTTGTTACTTTAATAGATGATTGTACTAGAGTCACATGGACTTTCTTGCTCAAACAAAAATCTGATGTGAGTACTATTATTCCTTCCTTCCATTCCATGATTCAGAATCAGTTTGGGGTTAAAATCAAAATTTTTAGGTTTGATAATGCCAATGATTATTTTAATCAAGTGCTGTCACCATATATTTTCAAAAGGAGGGAATCATACACGAGTCATCCTGTGTCAATACACCCCAACAGAACGAAATTGCTGAAAGAAAGAATGGTCACCTTCTTAACACTACCCGAGCCTTGTTATTTCATGGGAAAGTTCCTAAGTCTCTTATTGGGGGGAAGCTATTCTTCACAGCCACTTATATGATAAATAGATTACCCTTCACGTATATTGGGACCAAAAAACACCCATGGCAATTTTGTTCCACTTTTTATTCTCACTTCCGAGTATCCAATGGTCTTACACCAAGAGTCTTCGGTTGCACTTCTTTTGTCCATATACATAACCACCAGAGGGGAAAATTAGATCCACGAGCCATCAAATGTATCTTCCTTGGCTATTCTAGCACACAAAAAGGTTATAAATGCTACCATCCTCCTTTTAGGAAAATACTATATGTCAGCAGATGTAACCTTTGTTGAAAACAAGTCATATTTCAACCATTCTTATCTTCAGGGGGAGAATTCATTGGAAGATAAAAATGCTCCTGAATAGATGTTTTGGGTCTTAGTGATTTTGAGTTACCCGTCTCTTAAACTCCATCTGCTTCCCCAACTGATTTGTTTCCCAATCTACTACTCCTGAAAATTCTCAACTCGACTCTATTCCAAATTCTATTTCTCAGGAACCTATAACTCTTCCTCAAACCGATTCTATTCATAATCTTAAAAGGTTTTCTCAGATATATTCAAGGAGATCAGCTAGTGTTCCTAATCCGAAGCAAAGCCAGACTACCAATCCGGACCCTATCGATGAAAGCATGGTAAGTTCTATTCTTCCTTTGGCTGAACAGCCTGTTCATAATCATGAGAATGATTTAAATCTCCCCATTATCAATGAAAGCACGGTAAGTTCTATTTCCTCCTTTGATGGAACCGCCTGTTGATGATTTGGATCTTCCCATTGCCCTTAGAAAAGGTTCCAGAAAGTGCACAAAGCAACCTATTTATCCATTGTCTCACTATGTGTCACTACAACGTTTGTCACCACCCCACAAAAATTTTATTGCAAGTCTAGATACCATTGCTATTCCTAAATCTCTATCTGAGGCATTGTCAAAAGAAGAGTGGAGAAATGCAATGAAGGAAGAAATGAGGGCACTAGAGAAAAACAAGACATGGGAGATATTTGACAGACCGAATGAAAAGAATTTAGTCAGCTGCAAATGGGTCTTTACTCTGAAATACAATGCTGATGGCTCACTCGAGAGATATAAGGTTAGGTTGGTGGCTAAAGGGTACACTCAAACTTATGGGGTAGACTACCAGGAGACATTTGCACCAGTAGCTAAGATGAACACGGTGAGAATCCTACTATCTCTAGCTGCTCACTTTGATCGGCAACTTCAACAATATGATGTAAAGAATGCCTTCTTACATGGGGACCTAGAAGAAGAAATCTACATGAGTATTCCACCAGGTTTTGAAGGGAGAGAAACAGCAACTAAAGTATGTAAGCTGAAGAAAGCCCTGTATGGGCTAAAACAGTCACCAAGAGCTTGGTTCGGAAGATTTACCAAAGTCATGAAAGCGTCAAGGTACAAGCAAAGTCAAGGAGATCACACACTGTTTATCAAGCACACGGATTCAGGGGGAGTTACATCAACTTGCCGATGTCTTAACTAAAGGACTCAACAGTGAAAATTTTCATGATATGGTTTCCAAGCTGGGAATGGAAGATATATATTCACCAGCTTGAGGGGGAGTGTTGGAATGTATAGATATGATTGCTGGAATATTTGGATGTGATTTGGATATATGTACAGATATGATTGCTGGAATATTTGGATGTGATTGCTGGAATATTTGGATGTGATTTAGATATCCAAATCAAATCCAATCTTTACTGTTGTTATGTAAATATTGTTAGAGAGATTCTAGGCTAGATTTTAAGCTGAAAATCAATCCCTTGAATTAAGGGATTACAGTTAATTCTCTCCTGAATTTTTTTCTATTTTTTCTCTTAGGCTTTTCCCTATAATTTCACTATAAATACAGTCTTGTACATCCAGAAATATCAATGAGAACAGATACCATTCTCTCTTTCTGAATTCCGCAGCTTGTAACAACCTTGCCTACGTGGCAACGAGTGTGGGAAGCAAGGGGAAAATTGTTTAGGATCATGTATAAAAGGGAGGGCAGGATCTGGGAGAAGACAAGCAGTTATACAGTGGGAATTTGGGGCCTTTTGGCTGGGAGGAACAGACCCTCAAAGTTCTGCTAGTTATCTTCATTTTCTTCTTGTTATTTTCTTCTTTCAGAGTTTGTAAGATTTTCTCGACTAATACCCCCCTGGTTTCAGCTTCACAGAGAGTTATACATAAATAAAACAGTGCATTTTTTCAGGTATCTATCAATTTGGTATCAGAGCTCCTATCTGGGGGCTGTGAGTACTGATTTTGAAGATGGTTAGAGTGTTTGAAGGAGAGGAGGCTTATTGGTGGTTGATCAACGCCGAGCAGCATTTCAAAGCTAAGGGAACACCTAATGGGCAAAAGCTGAAGATGGTTGTATGTGCTCTGTGAGGTCCAGCTCTTTGCTGGTACCAATGGTGGGCTATGCGCAACATGGGTGGCATTCTAGAAGGCTATCATCAAGCAATTTCAGCCTGGATACAATTTTTTCAACCAGTTTTCATCTAGGATGAGGAAACCCAGAAGCTAGACCCAAAGGCAAAGGATGTTGTGGCTGAGGAGATTATAGGGGAAGAAATGGGTCTATTCGATGGGACTGAGAAGGAGAACAAATGGCTTAAGGGAATCATGACTAAGGAGAAGGTGGTAACGGAAGAAATGGAACCAAGAACAAAGGGACTACACCCCTGGGGTGATGAAGTGCAATACCCCTCTCTGACCATGGTTGTGCGATCAGGGTTGGTCGTAGGAGATGAAACTAAGGGTTTGAGAAGGAGATCAAGGTAGAACTCCATAAGGAGATTGTGAATGGGGAACGAGACCATTCTTTGGGTAGCGCAGTGGAGAGGGAGAAAAGCCACTCCCAGGGTTGCAAAACGAAAAAACAAAGGGGGAAGGAGCTTGCAACATATCTGGCCATGGAGGACTAAGTCACAAGGAGTCCGCCAATCACCAATCGCCGACAAAGCCACCGAAGCCACCAGAGCCATTGGATCCAGGACTTTGGGCCAAGAAGAGAAGATGGGTCTCTTCCAAAAATTAGTGAGCCTCACTCAAGAATGAAGAGGTCACATTCAAGGCTGAAAATTGGGCCTCATTCAAAGCCAGGATTAGGGCCACATTCAGCAACACTACACTTGGCTAACTCTCATTCAAAAATTAAAAGTGGTCTTATTCATATATATTAGACCAAGCCCAATTATTTTGGGCATAAGGGGAAGCAAATATATGGTTGGAGGTTCAAGAGAGGGCAGCCACGGATCTTGCAACTTCTGTAATGATATTCTCAGGCAACCTATTACGAGATAAACAAAGGAAGCTCATTACCCTATATCCACGCTTGCCTATTGGCCCAAACGACAATCCATGCCACCTGCAGGCAGTACACCATTTAGATGTCCTGGCAACAAGGAAAAGGAGTTCAAGGGCAACCAAAGCAAGGAAAAGAGAAGGAAAAATGGAAGAGAAGCCATTACAGCTATCCCTCAAGAGCATTATGGGTATGACAACAAAAAAGTCCCTGCAAGAGTGGGGGAGAAATTGGAGGAGAGAAGGAAGTTGGGCTGGTGGACAACAGAGCTTCAAACAATTTTATAGCTAAAATGTTAGTCAAGGAATTGAGGCTGCCAATCCCAAAAACACCAGATTATACTGTGGAGGTAGATGATGGGCATCAAATCCGAAGTAAGGGAGTGAGCAAGGGGGTACAACTGTAGTTACCAAAATTGTTGATCACCCATGATTTTTCTTGTTTGATCTTGGGAGACCTGATATGGACTTGGGGATAGATTGATTGTGTTGATATTCTGTTGATATTATCTGATTTGCATAATCTGTAGTTATTAGCATAGTTGTCAAATCGTGAATCGTATCGTGAATCGTTTTTTCAATTTTTGAATCGTGAATCGTGAATCGTAACGTATCGTACGATTCAGAAACGCATTAATAAAATACTTAAATACACATGATTCCATACTAGAACATGAATATAACACTCAAAAGTCTCAAATACATACTTAAATTGTAAGTCATTACTCATTAGTCATAAGTAAGCTTATAAGCCATAATTTCAAATCTTCAATAAACATAAACCATTTCATATTGATGCCAAAAAGATTCTAAATTTCTAATTAGTAATTACTAAATAATCTAATATCCTCTTCTTCAAATATTCTCTAATTCAGGCATATCATCAAAGTTATCATCATGACCAACTTGGGTGTCATCATCGACCACAACTGCCCTTTCATCATCTTCGTCTCCATTTTCACTACCACCATCATCAACTTCAGCAACTTGCATGGGTTTTTTTTCCCTTGTCCTTTTTGCCCACTGCATTAAGGTTTCTTGGTCCTAATCTGTTTTGAACCACCAAAAAACAGAGACAAAGAAGAAATTCTAACACCCACTCAGCCACTCTGTTTTGAACCAATGAAACAGAGGCACGAAGAAGCTGTGAAAACCAAACAAATGCTCTGTTTTGAAGCACTGAAAACAGAGAAACATGAAACCCGCAGAGACACTGGACACAGAGAGGCACTGGACGCAGAGAGCGCTGCGTCGTGCGTGAGACTGAGAGAGAACCACAAGCTCTGCGTTGTGCGTTCTGCACTTCTGAGAGAAAACCAAACAATTTCTGCGTGCGTTCTGCAGTTGCGCACTTGTGCATTCTGCAAAATCTGCACAGAGAGTTTCTGCTTGAAAAACAAAAGGAGCAGAGAGAGAACTGCAGAATCTACACTTCTGCTTGAAAAACGAAAGGAGCAGAGAGAGAACCACAACGGAATGGGAAACGATGGATTTCAGAGGTACTGCTGATTCGTATTCAGAGAAGATATTGAAGCAAAAAAAAAAAAACGAAACGAATCGCAGAAGACCACGATTCGAATCGGTGATACGGAATCGCACCGATTCAGGCGATTCCGGCACGATTCAGATGGCGATACGAATCGTTTCCGGCATGAATCGAATCGAATCGCACGATTCGAATCGCGAATCGTGCGATTCTAACAACAGAGGTTATTAGTAATCAGGATTTGTAGGATATGATTTGATTGTATTTCTGATTTGTTGCCTTTGATTTAAGGATTGTAACCTTTGATTTAGGGATTGTAATTAGCTGACCTATGTATATAAATATACATCTGCTAAGGATTTTTCCTTAAGCAATTCACGAATCATTCTCAAGTTGGTATCAGAGCAGGCTCGGTCCTGTCTCTGCGTAGTCTCTCTAGGTTTGCGTTTCAAGTCGAAACCGACCTTGTTCAGTCACTGTTCTGCCACTGTCAAGGCAGGAACATCGTCTTCTTCTCCTGCAGTCAGTATACTGTATTGTGTACCGGCCAGTGTCCTGTTCCGCCGTTTCCGCCACTATTCCGATCTGCTTTTGTTCTGCCACTGTTCCGATCTGCTTCTATTCTGCCGCTGCTCCAATCTGCTTCTGTTCTGCCACTGTTCCGATCTGCTTCTGTTCCGCCACTGTTCAACCAAGTCGGAACCCGCCAGCATTCCAATCTGCTTCTGCTCCGCCGCTGTTCAACCAAGTCGGAACCACTATTCCGCCACGATCAACCAAGAGAGTGTACTGGCCATCTCAGAAACCTCCGACCGGCCAGATCCTTGAGCGCCGTCACCGGATCTCGATTCACGCGCCCGTACACGCCTCCACAGCTGCCTGCGTGTGTAGCTCACGCGCCTAATTCCCGACATCCGTTCACGTCGCCGCCGGTCCCGTTCATCTCGTCGGCTCCCCTTGGTTCTGTTCTGGGGTCAGAAGCTCAGATTGCGCCATCTTCTGTCAGCGCGTGTAAGCCACGCACCATCTCCGATCTTCGATCGTCTAGCCACCGGTTTTGTTCAGCTCGTCGGTGCCACCTAATTCTGTTCTGGGGTCATGGCTTCTGCATCTGATTTGTCCATGTGTCACCTCTGAATCCTCAAAAAAGGGCCTTGTTTCTTTTTCTTTTTCTGGCAGCCCCACCATAACGTCATAAAAACTCAATGGTAAGAACTATTTAGACTGGTATGCTGCTGTTGACATTTGGTTTTTAGGTCAGGGACTCTCTGAGCATCTGACTAAGAAGGCGGAGGGCATCCCTGCTGATGAGAGGGACCAATGGAAGAAGACTGACTATCAGTTGGTATCCTTACTTTGGCAGTCCATTGATCCCAAACTGTTAGTGCATTTTCGCCCCTATAAAACTTGTCATGACATATGGAAGAAGGCTCGAAGCATCTACTCTAATGATGTCCAACGTTTGTACGATTCTGTTCATAATCTAGCAACGCTCTACATGACAAATCATGACCTGCCTTCATATCTGAACAAAGCACAGTCCACGATTGAAGAAATCAAGTTGATACTGACCAGTGACAACCTCCAGCTGATGTTAGATAAGCTTGATAACATGTATATGGTTTTTGTTCTCCATGGTCTTCATAAAGATTTTGAATCTGTTCGGAATCAAATCCTGACAAATGCAAATATTCCTACCGTGGAGGATCTCATTAATCGATTGTTGCGAGTTCCTTCTCCAGATGCAGCGTCTGGAATTGGTTCCCAAACAGGTTTAGAGTCTTCCCCTTTTGTTTCTGCGGACCGTGAAAGTCACGGTCGTGGTCGTGGTCGTGGTCGTAGTAGAGGTGGTCGTGGTTCTGGTGGTCGTCCTCAATGTTCCTATTGTAAACGCTTGGGCCATACTCAAGACCGTTGCTATTCCTTGCATGGTTTCCCTGAAAAATCTGCTAATGTGGCACAATCTCAGTCGGCTGATATTGAGAATAAGACTGAATCAGGGACTGATAACCAGAACATACTATCAGACAATGAGTATAAGGAGTATCTTCAACTCAAAGCAGCCCCAACAAGCTTCATCTTCGGCCACTTTAGCTCATACTGGTAATTCTACAGTTTGCCTCTCTCATTCTTCGTCTGTTGGATCCTGGATTTTGGATTCTGGTGCTTCCGATCACATAGCTGGTAATCCTTCTCTTTTATCAAAATTATCATCTCCCAAGACACCACACCACATTACTCTCGCTGATGGTTCTAAGACTATAGCCACCGGCATTGGTCAAGCTACACCTCTTCCATCTTTACCTTTGAATTCTGTTATGCTTATTCCTAGCTGCCCCTTTAATTTAATTTCTATTAGTCAACTGACTCGCACTCTTAACTGCTCTATAACCTTCACTGCTGACTCTTTTATCATCCAGGACCGGAGTACGGGACAGACGATTGGCGCAGGATCTGAATCGCGTGGACTTTATTATCTCCAGCCTCCATCCTCTACCATATGTACTGCCACCGAGTCTCCTAGTCTCCTTCATCGTCGTCTGGGTCATCCAAGTCTAAATAAGCTAAAGAATATGGTTCCCCATCTCTCATTTGCAGTCTTTAGAGTGTGAGTCGTGTCAGCTTGGAAAACATGTCCGTGCATCCTTTCCAAGCAAAATCAATAATCGAGCAAAGTCACCTTTTGATATTGTTCATACTGATGTTTGGAGTCCTAGTCGTGTCATTTCTATTCTGGGGTATAGGTACTTTGTTACTTTCATTGATGATTTTTCTAGATGTACTTGGATATTTTTGATGAAAGATCGTTCAGAGTTATTCACTATCTTTCAAAATTTTTGCAATGAAATTCAAACCTAGTTTGGGCACTCTATTCGCATATTGCGTAGTGATAATGCAAAAGAATATTTTTCTGTTCCTTTCAATTCCTTTATGGCATCTCATGGCATGCTTCATCAGTCAACTTGTCCGCACACTCCACAACAAAATGGCATAGCCGAATGAAAACATCGTCATATTATTGAGACTGCTCGAACTCTTTTATTGCATGCTAATGCACCCTTAAAATTTTGGGATGATGCTGTTCTTACCGCTGGTTATTTAATCAATTGCATGCCCTCCTCTGTTTTACATAATGAAGTTCCCCACTCTCTTTTGTTTCCTAATGACCATCTTTATAATGTCTCCCCTCGTGTTTTTGGTTCTACTTGTTTTGTGCATGATCTTACTCCCGGTATTGATAAATTGTCTGCTCATTCTATTAAGTGCATTTTCCTTGGTTATTCTCGAGTTCAGAAAGGCTATCGATGTTACTCTCCTTCTACAAATCGTTTTTACATCTCTGCAGATGTAACCTTCTTTGAGGACACTCCTTACTTCACCTCACCAGTCGAGCCTAACTCCATCTCTCAGCTCCTACCAATTTCTTGTCTTAATTTGCCTATTTCTGATCCTCCAGTTTCACAGGTGCCCGCAACTCCTAGTCCGCAGGCACATCCTTCACCGCAACCGTTTATCACTTTTCAGTGTCGACCTTGTCCTGTGGATTCCAGAGGCTATTCTCACCCCAGACTCAGGCGATTCATCTCCTACTCCAGCGTCTCCACCTCTGCTCCGGGCCTATCTGAAGCTTCTCTTGACTTGCCCATTGCACTTCGTAAAGGTATACGTTCTACTCGTAATCCTCATCCTATTTATAATTTCCTGAGCTATCATCGTTTATCTTCATCCCATTATACATTTGTCTCTGCCTTGTCGTCCATTTCCATTCCTAAAACTGTCCAGGAAGAACTTTCCCATCCAGGATGGCGTCAGGCCATGATTGGCGAGATGGCAGCTTTGGATTCCAATCATACATGGGCTCTTGTTCCTTCCCCTCCTGGGAAATCTGTAGTTGGTTGTCGATGGGTCTTTACTGTCAAGGTGGGCCCTGATGGACAGGTGGACCGTTTGAAAGCACGCCTTGTGGCTAAGGGCTATACTCAAATATTTGGCCTTGATTATGGAGATACATTCTCTCCTGTTGCTAAAATGGCTTCTGTTCGTCTATTCTTATCGATGGCTGCCATGAACCATTGGCCTCTCTATCAATTGGATATCAAGAATGCATTTCTACATGGTAAATCTGGAGGAGGAAGTTTATATGGAGCAACCACCTGGGTTTGTTGCTCAAGGGGAGTCGAGTCTTGTCTGCAGGTTACACAAATCTCTATATGGCCTTAAACAGTCTCCACAAGCATGGTTCGAAAGATTTAGTAAAGTCATACAGGAATTTGGCATGGTTTGTAGTGAAGCAGATCATTCTGTGTTCTATAAACACTCCTCTTCTAATCAATGCATCTATCTTGTGGTTTATGTAGATGATATTGTCATTACAGGAGATGATCATGATGGCATCAGGGGCCTAAAACAACACCTGTTTCAACACTTCCAAACTAAGGACTTGGGCCGATTGCGGTACTTCTCAGGATTGAAGTGGCTCAATCAAAAACAGGCATTGCTATCTCTCAGAAGAAGTATGCCCTTGATATTTTAGAAGAAAACTGGAATGCTAGATTGTAAACCAATTGATACTCCTATGGATCCGAATGTTAAACTTCTACCGGATCAGGGGGAGCCTTATTCAGACCCGGGAAGGTATCGAAGACTGGTGGGAAAATTAAACTATCTCATCATAACTAGACCAGATATATCTTTTGCAGTTAGTGTTGTGAGTCAATTTCTTAACTCTCCCTGTGACAACCATTGGGATGCAGTAATTCGAATTTTGAGATATATTAAAAGTTCTCCTGGAAAGGGGTTGATCTATGAGAATAGAGGCCATACAGACATTGTTGCATATACAGATGCAGATTGGGCAGGATCTCCTAGTGACAGACGGTCGACTTCTGGGCAATGTGTTCTCATTGGAAGCAACCTCGTCTCATGGAAAAAGTAAAAAGCAGAATGTAGTTGCTAGATCAAGTGCAGAAGCAGAATATCGAGCCATGGCACTCACTACATGTGAACTTATATGGTTGAAACAACTGATTCAAGAATTAAAGTTTTGCAAAATAGGGCCCATGAAACTCATTTGTGATAATCAAGCAGCTATGCACATTGCCTCCAACCCAGTCTTTCATGAGCGAACTAAACATATAGAAATTGATTGCCATTTTATTCGTGAAAAGATCGTCTCCGGAGAAATAACTACCTCATTTGTGAATTCTAGTGATCAACTAGCTGATATTTTCACCAAGTCTCTTTGGGGCCCAAGAGTAACATATATATGTAACAAGCTTGATGTATATGACATATATGCACCAGCTTGAGGGGGAGTGTTGATATTCTGTTGATATTATCTGATTTGCATAATCTGTAGTTATTAGTAATCAGGATTTGTAGGATATGATTTGATTGTATTTCTAATTTGTTGCCTTTGATTTAAGGATTGTAACCTTTGATTTAGGGATTGTAATTAGCTGACCTATGTATATAAATATACATCTGCTAAGGATTTTTCCTTAAGCAATTCACAAATCATTCTCAAGTGGTTGGAAGGATTGGAGGAAGAGTATAGTCTTATCAATTCATCAGAGTCTATATTTGTCTATATTTAAGGTTCAACACACGCCTCTTTCATGTTATACTGGAATACTTGGTATGCCTGGTCTAACTACTTATGTTGAGTTTTATGATGTTTGGACCCCTAAAAATGGAAGCACAGGAAAGGTTGATTTGCTTAAGAACAAGCTTGGATTTGATGAGGCTTTCAACTACAAGGTAGAAATGGACTTGAATGCATTGTTGGAATGGCATTTTCCGGAAGGCATTGATATGTACTTTGAGAATCTTGGAAAGATGCTTGATGATGTGTTACTCAACATGAGTAATCATGGCCAATTAGCTGCGTGTGGAATGCTTAAGGTTCATATTGGGGCCTTAAGAACTGCTATAGTTAGTGACGTTTTGGAAGGCTCTACTCAGGTTTTGGTAATTACTATTGTTGCTGGCTATGTTTATGGCCAAGCTGACCCTGCTGCTATTGTCAATGGGAATGGTCAGGCATTATTGTCAAATACTATGGTTCTTCAGGTGTTACTAGAAAGAGGAATGGTTGATTTTCAAGCCACTGCTGAAACTAGTGATCTAGCTACTGTTAATAAGAGCCATATATCCTTCCAATTGTCTTCCTTGCTGTCTTTTGTTGTGGAAAGTGGAGGTCAATGAAACCTAGGTGGAAATTCTAAGAGTAAAAACCCATTTTAGTTCCCCAAAAATACAAGTGACATCAATTTGGTCTTCCAAAGAAAATGTTGACATCAATTTACTCACTAAATAATAGAAAGTGGCATCAATTTAGTCCTCTGAGAAAAGTTGACATCAATTTAGTCCCTCAATCATAGAAAGTGACATTAATTTAATCCCTAAATCATAGAAAATTACATCAATTTGGTCCCTCAATCAAAGGCTTCACATCAATTTGGTCCCTCAATCAAAGGCTTCATTAACAATGTTCTCACATTTCATAACATAAGGACTATTTTGATGTCACTTTCTATGATTGAGACACTAAATTGATGTCAATTATTTTTTAGAGGACCAAATTGATATTACCTATATCTTTAGAAAACTAAAATGGGTGTTTACTCAAATTCTAATTATTAACATGGACATTATACTTCAAGCAATGGGACCCATCCCCCGCATCGTCGCACATTTTTTCCATCCCTAGCTCTGCTAGTTATCTCTTCATTTTCCTGTTATTTTCTTCTTTCTGAGTTTGCAAAATTTTCTGGACTGATACCCCTATGGTTTCAGCTCCACAGACAGTTATACATAAATAAAACAGTGCAGTTTTTCAGGTATCTATCACAATGCTATTGGGTTCTATCAAAAACCAAAAGTGAACTATTCAAGGATAAAAAAAATTAGTTAAACTACTACAGATATATATTATGGAAAGATGACACATTCATGTAAATTTAGCAAACACACCCAACTTGCAATTTATCTTGTGAATATTAAATTCACAAACCTATATTTTGGTTAAACTAAACATAAAATAGGTAAGTTTAATTTTTAATCAATGGGTCCAAATTCACTTTATCTTTGCAAGTTAAGAGAACTACACATGAATACAATTTATCAAAGCACTTAAGCTCGTCAATTAGCAATGATTGAAAAAGAAATATATAAAAATCACTTTGTCACAATTCCAAAACCTAGAAACTTAAACTAAAAAGTAATAAATGATAAACATATCCACAGAAAACAATTGCATGTGATTAAAAAATGAGGACAAATGACATGTAAAAGAAATATGTTAGAAACGGAATTGAAGAAAATGGCAAATTGCTAACCTGATCAGCAACTACCTCAACTAGCTCTAACTCATGTACATGCCATTGTCTGGCACTATCAGATGGAAGCATCAAGACCATCAAAGCATAGCTTCTTGTTGAAACCTCTGGCCAATCATATATTTGAAAATTAGAAAGATGTAGGAGAGGGACCCGAACAGCAACTACCTCCCCAGGCATGTATTTTCCAGCATGAGGCCGTAATCTAGCAACTGGGCAATTTGGTGAAATTTTAACAGCATCACTGCTACTAAATACTTGATTGATCACAGGAAGATGAATGGGTACTGTTATATCCAACTGGGTTCTGCTGTCGCAATGTGTATGAGAGTTGAAGCTCCAACCCAGTACGTGTTGGCATCCATAAGGCACACTCCTCCAGTGCCAAAGTTCTACCCAGCTCAACGAGAGTCGTTTTCAGTATTGTATGTCTATCAAGAGTGCTTCTAATCTCATGAGTCAGCATCCTAACATGCCGACCAGTTTCTTCCTGTGTGCGAATCAGGCCCATTTCTCTATCAAGCTCCGCAGCCTTGTTCTTCAAAAATAGTTCTCTAGTTTTAACACTCAACAAATCAGGAATAATATGTACAAGCATAAGGGCAGTTGCACAAGATACCACAGCAGTTAAAACCTTAGCAGTGGTCATTACTACTGCCACAGTTCTTGAATGCATTGTAAAGGTCCATAAATTAATTAGATGTGTTGCTCCACATAGAACTATGAAAGCACCAAACTGAACAAGGACCCATCTATATGGAAATACTGCTGATTTCTTAACAAAGTAGATGAGCTCCAGAGGGATTGAGAAATAAGCAAGGGCAATGAAGAAATCTGAAATATATTGGTATTTCATCAACAACTCATCAGCCGGCCATTGCGGCTCAATACAGTTGCAGGATTCCATGTGATTGAACCACCTCAGCCAATTCTTCCTCTTTCACATAACTACATTAAGAGATGGAAAATTTTAGCATCAGATAGATGGGAATGGAGCAAAACAAAACAACAATAATAATAGAATCAAGAAACTAGCAATTAAATATTAATATCAGAACATTCTGTCATTCCATTCCCCCTTATAGTTTTTGGCTTTATGTTTCACAACAGAGATAAAAGAGGAAAGCAAAGAAATAGAAGATAATGCTGTACCAGAAACTATAATAAAGAAGCCAAATGTCCGTCATCCTTATTAAATGAAGGCAGAAAAATGCACCGTAAGTATTACCAGTGGTACCACCTGTTGCAATATGACTATGGGGAACGTCCACATGGCATGCAAATATTAATTAGTTTGTGTAATTAATTATTAGATAAGTTCTAATAATAAGGGAGCAATCAAATTCAAATGATTAAATCACTTAATTATTTGAATATACTAACCAACTAAATTTGGATTAGATTAGTTCTATCCAAATTCAAATGATATGATTTAATCCTGATAGGATTAGACCCTGATAAGATTTGTTCCCGTAGGATAGGATTTGTTCCTGATAGGATTTGATCTGGATAGGATTTGTTCCATTTGAATTTAAAGAGTCCTAGAACCGTCTATAGATAGAGGCACCCTCAGGAGTTGAAACATTGTAGAAACATCCCATATCCAAAATATGAATCTCTCTCGTATCTAAATACTCTCTCTCTGGTAGTTCTTATGAGGCACCATCATTAGGAGTTGGGGTTTTGGCATGTGAATAGTGGAGGACTCTAGTAGCCGCTCCACAACAACGTGAAAGGAGCTATTGGTTTGTTCGTGACTAAAGATCGTGACCAACAAGAGAGGCACATCTAGATTCATAAAGTGAGCACTTTCTAGGGACTGTGAGCATCACGAGGTACATCTTTTCCCTTGACTTTTTCCTATAGTGGTATCAGAGCATGTGTTTTGCTTGCTTTCATTCATTAAATGTGCCCCTAAAGTGCAGTTATGTTAATTAAGGAATAATTTTCCATCAGAAAGATAAATGCCCTTTAATGGCATCTTTCAAACTACCACATTTTAGCTCATAAAAATTGTATCAATTTAATCCTTATAATGTCATAAGCTTGCATCTAAAATTTGGTTAGAATTTGATGCATATAGAATGAGATACGACAATTTTTTTCTTAAATTCGTGCGTGATAAAAATGTGATTTTTCAGCTTAATTTTGAATGCTGAAACATGTTTTAAAGCAGAAAAAAAATTTTGAGTTTTGTTCCTTACCATGTAAGCTTTAAAACAAGCTATTATATGCATGAATCGGAGCTCAAACGAGTGAGATATAAGGTTTGAAAGATGGGATGGTGGCCATGTTCATGTTGATTTTTTTTTCATAATTTTTTCTTCGGATTATCACTATAATTAACATGACAGCACCCAAAATGTTCATATTAATTCCTTTTATTTATTTGTTAAATAAAGGAGTTTTTTTTTAATAATTGGTTATGAATATATGAAAATGGGCACACTTAAACACACCCTAGAGCCATGGCCTCTTCCCTAGGTGATAAGAGTGGCCCCTCTCCATTTTCAATCCTTGATTGCTATAGATTAATGGAGAGCATTGATATTTTGATTTAAAGCCTATGTTGTATGATGAATGTAATTCCAAAACAATTACTTATACATGAAAATGGTGTGGCATCCCTATTTATTATAGTAGATTGATGTAGTAGGATTCAATCATTGTAATATTTATGGGAATATATTAAATTTATTGAGGCCTTTTAAAGGGATGTGTTTACGCACCAAATTCATATATATTGTTTTTGTTTTGGGCATGGGGGCTGAAATATCAATAGAGTCCTTCCGTTTGGGCTCACTTACAAATGTATGGTTGAATGCATGCAATACCCCTTCACGTGGATAGAGGGAGATGTTCCCACAACGTTAGGCCAGAATCAATTGAAACTTAATAAACGCTTATATTGTTAGAGATGATTACTACTTGACATGCGAAATTTTTGATCTAATAATATAAGTGATGGTAAGAGGTTTAATTGAATTAGCATAAATCATATATGTGCCTAATTAAAGCAATGTGATGATGTAGTGAAATGGCATCCAAGAGTGCAATAGCAGAACTAAACAAAGAAAAACTCGACGGAAAGAACTATGACAAATGGCATAGGAGGTTTACGTACCTTCTCAATGACCAGGACCTAGTAGAAAGTCTAACCAATAGCATGGACCCACCTACGGCTGGGAATACAAACCAACATTACCTTGACCAAGAGCCCTATGATGCTTGGTATAAGAAAGATTGTAGTGCGTGCTTTACCTTGTTAAACTGCATGCACGATGACCTTATTGGGGAGTTTGAGCACTACCCAACTGCCAAGGCAATGTGGGAACAGCTGTATCCAAAATTTGGCAGTACACCTGCCACAAGGCTCCATGCCTTAACACTGAAATTGAATTAGTATGTAATGGACCCAAAACATAACATGGCTAAGCACCTCAAGGTAATGGCTGCTATGATAAGGGACATGAGATAAGCTAGGTATGAGCTCTCAAACGAGTAACAAGTCCTTGTTGTCCTTAGGTCCTCAGGTCACTTCCAGAACCCTTTTGGGGACAAGTGAAGTTAGTGCTCACACACAATGAAAGCATAACAACCTTTGAGGACATTTCTCGTCATCTAGAGCTTGAAACAAAACACAAAGATGTAAACTGTAGCACTGCATTAGTTGCACGAGCTGAACAACACAAAGGGAAAAGTTCCAAGCACAAGAAACAACAAAGAAAGCGAAAGGCTCTGAATCAAGGACCTAAGCCCAGGAAGGTAAACAAGCGCCAAAGAGGTAAGTGTGGTGGTAAGAAGGATGTATCTAGGTTGAAGTGCCACAATTGTCAAAAGAAGGACATTTCGCTCGGGATTGTCTTGAGCCCGAGAAGGTTTCTCCTAATCTTAACCCTTCTTTCTCCTATGTCTGTACACATGTATTTATGGCTCATTCTCTCCATGGTTGGATTGTAGATACAGGAGCAACAAAACATATGACCTACAATCGTTCAGGCTTTGTGGATTCCTATCGAATAACAGAGGGTAGACGTTTTGTTATGATGGGCAACAAAGCAGAGGCAAAGGTCCTAGGTGTAGGAACCTATCAGCTTACCTTGCGCAATGGACGCACGCTGCTCCTGCATGGTGTGCTTTATGCGTCTTCTATCCAATGTAATCTACTTTCAATTTTAGCATTGATGGACTTGGGTTTTTCCTTTAGCTTTAAGAATAATGGTTTGTCTATTTTTCTTAATAAGACCTTGTATGGTCATGGTTTTGTCAAAGATGGACGATTTATGCTTGATTTAAATTGTAAGTCTAATAATAATGATTCTGCTTTATTTGCGTCTACTTCCTCTAATATTATGTCTGATTCCATAAAATGGCATGCTAGATTAGGGCATATTGAACAAGAAAAAATGTCTAGGTTAGCTAGAGAAGGGCTATTGGCCTCTCTCACTAAGATAAATCTCCATTATGCGAACCCTGTCTTGCTGGAAAGTCCAACAGGAAGCCTTTTGGTAAGGCTAAGAGGGCTTTTCATCCTCTAGAGCTTGTCCATTCGGACACATGCAGGCCTATGAATGTAAAGGCACGGTGAGGCGCATCTTACTTTATCACATTCATAGACGACTACCCACGTTATGTTTCAATCTTTCCATTAGCTCCCTACTCTGAAGCTTTGGATTGTTCAAACGCTTCATAGCAAAAGTTGAGAATCAAAAAGAGAAGAGCATCAAGGCTCTCCACACTGATAGAGGCAGAGAATACCTCTCTAATTAGTTCAGGGAATTTTGTGAGGCAAAGGGAATTCATCAACAATTAATGATACCTGGAACTTCGTAACAAAATGGTGTTGCAGAGAGGAAAAATTGCACCCTGTTGGAGATGGTTAGGTCGATGATGGCTCAAGCCAACCTCCCAATCAGTTTCTCCTTTTAACTGCGGCATATATCCTTAATTGAGTCCCTTCAAAATCAATTCCCTCAACTCTATATGAGTTGTGGGATGGAGTGAAACCTATTTTGGATGGCTTACACCCTTATGGATCCACAAAATATGTCCACAATCCTTCCCAAAAGTTTGGAAAGTTGGGCCCTAGAGCTAATAAGAGTACCTTTATTAGGTATTTTGAACACTCCAAGGGCTATGTGATGTATGGTGATCACCCTGATGGAGGACTGACTGAGATAGAATCCCTCAATGTTGAATTTCTAGAAGATGATTACCCTAGTATTGGTGAGGTTAAAAAGGACCTTGAGCTCTATGAGATAGAGGAACCTCAAGATAATGCACCCCAACCTCTTAAATTGGAAGTGGAAACACAACCAATTCCTAAAACTGTTAAGAACAGTGGGAATAGTGGGAGCACACTTCAGGATTCATAGATTAGAAGAAGCAAGCGCAGAAATGTTCCATGCAAACACTTTAAGATAGAGGATGAGTCCTTCTTGAGTAAATCTGTGGATGCCGACGAGCCTTCTTCTTATGCAGAAGCAATGTGCTCACCCTAATCAAATAAGTGGTTGGGTGCAACGGAGGATGAGATGTACTCCATGGCTAAGAACCATGTGCGGGAGTTAGTTGACCTACCAGCTGGGCCAAAACCATTGGAAACAAATGGGTCTTGAAAATTAAGTGCAAGGTTGATGGGTCAATTGACAAGTATAAGGCCCAACTAGTAGCAAAAGGTTACACCCAAAAGAAGGGTGTTGACTATGAAGAGAAGTTTTCTCCTGTGGTGAGATACATGCTAAGTATATACATGCTACCACTTCATCCATGACAAAGCATATAGATACATGCGACCACTTCATCCGTGACATCATCGCACAAGGTCCGATTGTGTTGAAGCATGTCTCCACAATCAATATGATTGCTGATCCATTTACTAAACCTATAGCCAGATATGCTTTTCGGAAGCATGTTAGGCATTTAGGTTTAATGAGAGTTTGATTATGTATCTAACATTAATTTTAAAATAAAAGAAATTTGTTTTTCTAGTCTTTGTTGACTCACATAATGTTGTTTAGGTTTAAAAGGCACATATCTGAGATTGTCACCAGGCTTTTAGATTGTCCCTCTCACACAGGAAATCGCCCCAAAGCTAAGAAAGCGAGTGGTATGAGACTTAAACGATCACTGGGTACCGAGTGATAGTGATCTCCTTATCGTCTAGGTGAAGAGTAAGGATACATGTAGCAATATTATGTCACCTTAGCTAAGTCCTAAGATGAGACTTTACAAGTCAAAAATGGAGGTGTCCATACTCCATGAAGCCTGTATAAAGTCGGATTTGAATCTGAGTGATTCAAGTAAGTCTCTATGACTAACCGTGTTCTGTATGGTGTAAGATGAAGCGTGACAAAGTGAGAGCTCCACCATAACATGCAATTCATACTGTATGTGCTAGAATGCGACTGCCAAAAAGAAGTGATTGAATGGAACCCTTCTTCATCACTGTGTGAGCCCTGTGGTCTCTTGGCCCACATTGATACCCTTTGAGACTTGGATCTATGTTAATAAGTTAGGGTCAGGTGTTGCTACTTTAGCATGATCTCCAAGGATCAAAAGTGATACGGTCCAACGGAACATGACTAGGAAAGCAACCTAATCCCTATGGATTCATGTGAGCATTTGAGGGAAAACTCATCCGATATCACACATATGATTTGTAGCTCATAACCTGGGCGGTTACATGAACATTAGACGAGAATGTAACCATGAGTTTATTAGAAGGATTAGAGGTGCAAAATCAAGTGTGGTTAAGATGGTTTGGGGTATATCGAGACATAGAGTGAATGCTAAGTTAATGAGATGGTGGCTTAATATAACACCACTCACCGGTACTTGTCTCCTATGGTCGCACGTTCCATTTCCCTGTATGACTATGAGAAGACCATGAGAATGAGAGATAGCATGTCAATGCCTCTGTGCCCGAGGGGAAGATGTTACAATATGACCATGGGGTACGTCCACATGGCATGCAAATATTAATTAGCTTGTGTAATTAATTACTAGATAAGTTTTAATAATAAGGGAGCAATCAAATTCAAATGATTAAATCATTTAATGATTTGAATATACTAACCGACTAAATTTGGATTAGATTAGTTCTATCCAAATTTAGATGATATGATTTGATCCTGATAGGATTTTATCCTGATAAGATAGGATTTGTTCCTGAGAAGATTTGATCTTGATAGGATTTGTTCCATTTGAATTTCAAGTGTCCTAGAACCCTCTATAAATAAAGGCACCCTCAGGAGTTGAAACATTGTAGAAACATCCCATCTCCAAAATATGAATCTCTCCCATCTCTAAATTCTCTCTCTGGTAGTTGTCCTGAGGCACCATCATTAGGCCTTGGGGTTTTGGAATGTGTATAGTGGAGAACTATAGTAGCCGCTTCACAACAACGTGAAAGGACCTATTGGTTTGGTCGTGACCAAGATCATGACCAACAAGAGAGGCACATATGGATTTGTGAAGTGAGCACTTTCTTGGGACTGTGAGAATCACATCAGGGGTATGCCTTTTACCTTTACTTTTTCCTACACCACCAAAATTTTTAATATTGTTTAATTATAGAAAAAGAATGAGAAAATAAGGTACAACTATGGGAGGATAAAATATCCTTCAAAACAAAATAAAAAGCACTCTAGCCTCTCTTCGTATGATAAATGAAAACTCCCTAGAAACAACCATGAGCAGAGTACCAGATAGAGGCCATAAAGACAATCCTATTCAATAACAAATCTCAGGGCATAAAGATGTGGTCATTCCACACCAACCAAATACACCATATAACTGCATAAATCGCACACTGACATAA
Source organism: Castanospermum australe (assembly GCA_019955255.1). Taxonomy (NCBI): domain Eukaryota; kingdom Viridiplantae; phylum Streptophyta; class Magnoliopsida; order Fabales; family Fabaceae; genus Castanospermum; species Castanospermum australe. The sequence goes on from NSJW01000114.1 coordinate 68,415, forward strand.
AATTTCAACCTCCTTGGTTTTACCAAAAATTGAAGCTTGAAGTGTATCATGAGAAATGCTCCAAAGTGAAAGCTTATTGAGGCTTCTAATTACAAAATGCTAATGCCAATGCTGGCTTGAAGCTTCAGGATGATCTCACATTATGCTTTCTTATCCTCGACTATAACAATGTTTCTTGGTGCACATTAACCGTAAATGACGTGAGAAACAAACGTAAATATCCTAAGAAGTCAATATAATAAGAAATTCTTTTGTTCAATCAGGAAAATTCTGGTGCAGAACTCATATCAATAAAACAAGAAGGGCCCCTTTATTTCATAAAGCCCAGGCATAGCCTCCTCACATAAAAGTGGAGCACAAATGAACCACCTATTTCCATGTCCAAAAACTTGTAAACATCAATAGTAAACATAAAAATTTAACTTAGTTTGTGTTGATATGTTGTGTCCACATCTGCACTGGAAATATCATAACTTCAGAGCATATCACTTTGGCCTATTACTCCTCTACTGAAAGTTTTACATAGCTCTCTCCACACTGAGAGCTAAGAAAATACCAAATTTATTACTGAAACACTCAATCAGGTTTTCTGTATAGAAAAAGAGTTTTACTAGAGAGGAAAGTGACCTACATTCCATCACTTTCACTTTCTCCTTCTGCTTTTGATATTATTAGTAATATAACAGAATTATGGAACTATAACTATTATGTTGCTTTGTTCAAGCTAATATAAACTAACAACATTAATTTAATTAACATGTCAAAACATTTTGTTTTCCATTAAATTTTACAGCAGAGCTGAGTCAATCAATGTGTATCAATCTTTACTGGGATTTTCAAACTTCAATAGTTTTTCTTCTTCCTTTGATTATCAAAGGTTAGTAGCTCTAATTTTTATTTTTTGATAAAAGAAGAATGGGAGGATAAGAAAATAGCATGCCACAGTAGATAAAAAAATGCAACAAAGTTGTCTAAATCCAATGCATATACTTCAAAAAAAAATATATAGGTTTCCTTGAAACAATCTTGGGCAGAGCACTAAAGAAAAGCCATGAAACAATCCTATCCCATAATGAATGTAAGGGCTAAGATACAGCCTTGAAAATATGTGCATTCCTCTCCAACCAAATAAAACAGAGAACTGCAAAAACCGCATACTGCCATAAAATCTAAGCCTCCTTATTCCTACCAAAATCTTCAAAACGTATCATGAGAAACAACTCCAAGGTGAAAGGACACACCTAGTGTTTATCAAGAACCACAAACAGGTTACTCCACAAGAACCCCAAAGCTCAGTAGTATTATCTTTTAAGCCTGCAAAGTTTCCAATTTTCTGTTATCTTGTTGAAACCTATGATCTCATCCTCACCCTTTAATCTTCATAATCTTCCATTAATTGCGGATTTTCGTTATAAGTCTTAAAGCCTCCCACATGGTTCTACCATATGAGTTTCGCATTATCTTTAACTCCCATAATAATTTTTAAAATCGTGTAACTTATAAACATTCTTTTTAATTTACTACAGTTACCATCAACATGTCTAAGACTACTAGTATGCACTATGCAGGTACCTGCCCTAGAAAGCTCAAGAACTTGTCAAGAATATTGTTTGATACAACAATCAACCGCCTTGCTCTAAAACAGAAGTTGTATCTGTAATTTAGCTCCCTCGAGCATTTACTCACCTCAAGAAAATTTAAGCTATTGCGGCACTCCGAATATCGCCCAAAAATTTGCAAACAGGTCAAATATAATTTCGGGTATGCACTAGAAAGGAACACAAAAAATAACGCATCCAGGTCGATTCTATGTGAACCCAATTGGGAATTTGGGAGGTGGAGTGCATAAAATTTAGATATAAGAGAGATCAACAATTTCCCATTTCCGTTGAATGAAAATACCAAAAATAGTTACTATGATGCATCAAACTTACATGGATGGTGAAGCAAGAGCAGAAGCAGACGTTGAGGTACCTTATTCTAAGGGGAAAAGAAATTACCATAAGCAAGTTGCTTAGATGCAATATCGGTCAAGTTCAATGAATTGTGTTGTCCGAGAGAGAGAAACAAAGGCTCACCGCAAATGACGGAGACAGTTCTGCGGAAGTCTCAAATAGTCAAGCCTCTCAGCAGCACGCTACTACTTTTTACCTCTATTCTATTCCTTTATTTGTTAATAGTTGTCTTGTTTGGGCTATTACTTTTTACCTCTACTAGATTTCTACCCGTGTAATCCGTGTGATACATGCTGAATTAATTATAAGGAATAAATAAAATAATTTATAATAATTTATAATATTTATTTAAATTAAAAGATTATAACATATAAAATTTATTAATTCAATTAAATAATTGAATATAAATATATAACTATAATTATAACTACTTACTTATCATGATAAATATTTTATTTTAATAAAAAAAGTTATTAAAATAATATTTATTGTGATTTAAAGTAATATGAACTCATATTTATAGCATATCTCTTTACAGTAATATTTTTTTAAAACTAAACTTATATGAAAAGATATCTTATATCGTTATAGTTAATGACGATATGAATTGATTAAATTTATATATAAGAAAAAATCAATATCACAGTAAATAATATTAATCACAAAATCATAAAATTTATTATAATCTATATATTAATTGTTAACTTAAATAAAATTAAACATATACTGATAAAAGTATATCAAATTATAATATCTCTTTCTTCTAAAATATGACAATATCATGAGACCCTCAAATATCTCAAAATTTTTGAAAAAAATAAAGAGAGTCTTTAATTACAAAAGATAGATATTGATTAGTTAGCTACTTGCAACAATAATACAAAACTGATAATCTCAATTGTTAATGCATTAGATAATAACTAAAAATGACAGTGAATTATGACATAATATAATTTAAAAGAAGAATAAATTGAAAATAAGATGTATTTATTTAGATGTATTTTTAAATAATAAAAACATTATATAACAAAAGAAAACATATTGTAAAAAAAATAGCAATGTATAATGTAAATTAAGAAAATACCTCTTTATGACAAATTTTGAAAAACTTCTTTGAAAACATTATTTGATATTCTAGATAATTTCCTTCCCTTGAAATCAACATTAACTTGATTTAATAAGAAAATAGGAAAACAAAGATGTGTAAAAAGCAGTTGTATATGTTCTTCAATCTTTATTTACCTTAATAATGTTCTTCAATTTGTAAGAGAATATCTGTGGTGAAAAATTTAGACTTTCATCAACACTATCATCAGTTATTGTCAAAACTTTCATCATTGACTCTCTTTGCATATGTAAGAGCATTTATTGAAGTCATATCAATATTATTTTCTCCGTAAAAATAAAAGCGATTCCTGCAACATACCAAAAAAAAATTATGGTCAATGGCAAAGGTAAAATTTGTAAACGATTACTTAAATAACGATATAAAAAATAATTTCTAACCTTCTCAGTATCATTAATGGGGTTAGCATCATCTGTTGACTTTGATGATTGACCTTTATTAATGGAAACCTAACATTTATATGTTTAAAAAAATGAATTGAGAAGGCTAAAAAGTAAATTAAAAACTAAAATACTATATAGGAGTTCATATTAGGTGATACCCGAATCAAAGTGTCAAGACCGATAAATGATGATATTAGAGAATCATCATCAACCATCTTCATAATAGTATAAGTAGAATGGGTAGCGTCATCGAACTTCTTAATCTAAATTTTAAATAAACTTTTTTCTAAGAAAATCACTCAAAATTTGATATAATTAAATAATATATAATGGATTCTATTTTAGAATGTGAGTTTTACTTTTTTCTAAATTAAAAAACTTGGATTATTTTACTTATATTTATTATGAGAATAATAATTGAGATATTTTTTTGGTACATATAATAATTAATATTTGTTCTATAAAACGTGAAATTTATAATGTAAACCTAAATTTATTTATACAACACTCTTTTATGCCCAATTCCAACAAAAAAATATTAATATAATATAAATTTCATTTAATTAGACCAATTTGTCTCATAAATCAAATTAATTATTTATTAAAATTTAAAAAAAAAATAAAAGTTTAAACAAAAAAAGAATTTTTGTGTGAGTGAAAAATTTTTTTTGAGGAGTCTCTTACTTTTAATTATTATAATAGATATAATAAGTTATAGATTTATGAAATTAAAAAAAAAGCTACATAAATTTTAAAAAAATCCTTAATTTGTGTAAAAAAATAAAAAATTATAAATAAAAGACTGAAAAAATCTCTAATCATATTTCCTATCTTACATAAATCAAGTTATGTAAGAAGTTATTAAATAAAGAATTAAATAAAAAATTTAAAATTTAATATAGAGTTATTAAATAGAATTAAATATGAAATTTTAAAAATTTTAAAAATATAAAAGAGACAAATATAGTAACTAATAATTAGACGCAATCATTAAATTGATATAAAATTAAATTCATAATTAATGAAATTAGGGATATTGAAGATAAATTATAATCTTCTTGATCAACTTTTCATCCTTATTGAAATTTTTAATTTCATAATAACTATCAAACTTTCCAATACCATCAACAGCAACATAAAAATTTATGTGGATTGATTATTACAAAATATAATTAAACTTGAAATTTTATTTTTAATATATTATTTTAATGTTGTAAGTATTTTAAATTGTTAAACAAAATTGTAATATATGATATTAACTTCTATCCATTTATAATTTTAAATTTGTGATTTTTAAAGTTTTATTTTAAATTATTGAATATCCATAGATATTTGCAGATACTTGCTTTCATGTGAAAATTATAAATGAGTATCCATCAAGGGGCAGGGAGAATTTAAAATTTGAGTACATAAAATCTAAAATTTAAGTACATGTAATTATTAAATTTGATACATTTAATTTGTTAGTTTTCTCTTAATTTATTTAGACAATAATTTTTCTCATAAAATATTTTTCACATATAATTTTTTATTATGTTATTTTTAAACAGTAATAAAAAAGTTGTTGAGTGGCAAAAAAAAGTCTTCTTAAGTGAAATTTTTTTTTTGGAGAGACTATTAATTTTAAATTATATATAATAGATATAATAGATTAAATATTGAATTAAATATGAAATTTAAAATTTAAAAGATATAAAAATAACTTTATGAAAATAATATAATTAAAGATCAGATGTAATTATTAAATTAATATAAAATTAAATTCATAATTAATGAAATCCTAGTAAATACGTTTAAGAAATTTTTGGGAGAAAGAAAAACTGCATGAAAAATTGTTAAGATAAAAAAAGAAGTCTTCTTGAGTTAGAAAAATTTTTTTAAAGAGATTATTATTTTTATATTATATAATAGATTTGTTTAGGCAATAATTTTTCTCATAAAATATTTTTCACATATAATTTTTTATTATATTACTTTTAAACCCTAATAAAAAAAGTTGTTAAGCAGAAAAAGAAACCTTCTTGAGTGAAAACTTTTTTTTTAGAGAAATTATTACTTTCATATTATATATAATAGATATAATAGATAGATATAATAGATTGAATATAAAATTAAATACAAAATTTATAATTTAAAAAATATAAAAGAGACTTTATGAAAATATAATAACTAAAGATTAGACGCAATTATTAAATTAATATAAAATGAAATTCATAATTAATAAAATCCTAGTAAATGCTTTTAGGAAATTTTTGGAGTGAGAGAGAAAAGAAGTCTTTTTGAGCAGAAAAAAAGTTTTTTAAAGAGACCATTACTTTTATATTATATAATAAATAATAGATATGAAATTTAAGATTTAAAAATATAAAAAAGATTTTATGAAAATATAATAATTAATGATTAGACGTAATTATTAAATTGACATAAAATTAAATTTATAATGAATGAAATCCTACTTTACCTTTAGAAAATTTTTCAGAGGAAAGAAGATTACACAAAAAATTATTAAGTGGGAAAAAAAGTCTCCTTGAGTGGGAAAAAATTCTTTTAGAGAGACTATTACTTTTATATTATATAATAGATATAATAAATAAGAAGACAATAGATATGCAGTTATTAAATATAAAATTTAAAAATATAAAAGAGATCTTATGAACATGTGATAACTAATGATTAGACGCAATCATTAGATTAATATAAAATTAAATTCATAAATATTGGAATCCTACTAAATACCTTTAAGAAATTTTTGAAGGGAAATAAGACTACATAAAAAATTATTGAGTAAGAAAATTTTTTTTTAGAAAAACTATTACTTTTAAATTATATATAATATATAATAGATAGATATAATAGATTAGAAGATAATAATATAGAGTTATTAAATATAAATTTAAAATTTAAAAAATATAAAAAAGACCATATAAAAATATAATAATTAATGATTGTACGTAATCATTAAATTAATATAAAATTAAATTCATAATTAATGAAATCTTACTAAATATATTTAAGAAATTTTTGGGGGAAAGAAGACTACTCAAAATTTTATTAAACCAGAAATTTTTTTTAAAAAAGACTATTAGTCTATTACTTTTATATTATATAATAAATTCTATTCCTTTTCTGGTTATTTTCCTTGGAAGGGATTACTCTATTACTTCAGTCTTTTCTTCTTCTTTTTTTTCTTGTATGAATAACCAAGTTCATTTGTTAAATATTATTAGTTATTAATTTTACATTTTAAACTTAAAGTATTTATTATTAAAGACAATAATTAACGAATGATTTGATCGTCTTATTTTGAAAATAAACTATACGAATCATCTATTTTCATAAAATGAGTATTTTTAATTTTTTGTTAGTATGTAATTAAAAACTTAATGAAAAATGCTAGCATGGTATCAAAAATTAATTTTTTATTATAAATAAGTCATTTAAATATATGAAAATACCCTAATTAACCATAATAATAAGATTAAATTTATTTTCATTAAAGTTAATTTAAATATTTAAGGAGTTATATGCATATTACATGCATTTAAATGATTTATTTAGAAATAAAAATTATTTTTTTATGTCATATCAATATTTTCCATCATGTTTTTAACAAGTCACTAATGGGAGACTAAAACTATTTATTTTTTAAAAAAATAAAAGGATCAAATAATTTATTTTCACAATAAAAGATTAAATCATTCATTTTACTGAAATAGAAGAGCAAAAACTACAATAAGATTTTTTTATTATAAAGGAGATTTGAGACTTTGTATGGGGAGTATTATTTTATCAATCTAGACAGGACGGTTTAAAAAGTTCAATAGCAAACTAAACACTTTAGTTGATTACGGTTTAGTCCTATAATTAGATTCATTGTAATACCCCAACTTTTTAAAGTTTTGCAAAACGAAAAAAAAAGTTTTTATATTGTTTTATTTTAAGCCTCACATCGAAAAAACAATATATATTGAACTTAAAGTAGACAAATTTAATTATTTTTTTCTTTAGGGTCTTTGCATAAGATTAAGAGGTTCTAGTAAATTTTGATAGTAGTATCCGACGTTAATTTGGATTTTGGGATTTCTTGATCAAGCTTATAATTGGTTAGTGGACATTTTTTATGTACTAGCATTTTCATTTAGGAAACTAAGACCTTTTAAAAATATTATTCTCATTGAATTATGAATTTTTTGTATCATGATGATATTGAGTTATAAAATTTTAAATTTTGATTTAAAAATATCAATTTTTTTTTTGTAAACTTGTTGAGCGATTACGAAAAATTTGAAATTTTTCATTTAAATTTATTTTTTTGGCTTTGTATTCAATATTAATTTAAATGATTCATAGTTGGTTTCTATTTAGAATTCCGTATAACCGTTAGTGGGTTAACGGTCCATGTGCACATAATTGTTTATATGTGTGATTATTGTCAGGTATAACGTAACCCTTGTTTAGTGTGAACGGAGCAGGGTGAATAAATTAAACAAATTGAATAATTTCTATAATTACATATATTCTCCTTTTACGTATACAAATTAGTCAACTCTTCAATTGATTGATGCTGATTTGATATAGTTTTCATCATTAAATTCGAATAGATCTTAAGGTCTTCACTCTTCAAAGCATAATTGCAACTATCACTTCTGGCAGTTATTATGAGGTTAAAGAGCCAAGGTTTTTGAAATTCAAAATACAGATGTTACAAACTAAAAAACAAATACATGTGAAATCAGCAAAAGGAAAAAAAAAAGTGTGTTTCCTCCACTTGGAGTTTTCTCTTCTACATTATAGTTTCCCTTTCATAATTTGAGACATTGATGAAGTAGGTGGTTTAGCTCAGATCTTACTTCTACTTAGCTCAAATCAAGTTTGAACCTGTGCGTAGTCAATAGGGGAAAAAAAGTAAGATAGAGAAATACTAAACTAACTACATGCTAATTAGTGTTTTCCAACTATTTATTATCATATATAGTTCTTTATGTAACTCAATTTTCTGTTCTTGAGGAATTTTCTACTGTAGCCAGCAAAATAAACATGCTTGATTACAGATGGGAAAGGTTGGGCAGAAGATTGAAATTGACTTTGTAGTTTTCATAGGATACAATTTCTATGACAATATACTAACTAGGGACCATGTTACAACGTTTCAGGAGTCATTCATCAAAATTTATACAGCATAAAGCCTGCAAAAGCAATGGTAAAGCAGCAAGTTCCCAAACCCATCAACTAAAAAATATGGTAAGTCGAATTACTCTGGTCTTATAACAAGATTTAATAGCTTAGCCCAAAAAAATTAACTCCATAAATGTTGCTAGTTCTTTTGTAATGAAGGAAGATTGGTAAGTGGTAAGAAGTCTTAGAATGTATGGCTTATTGAACTGGATACTTGAAGGTTATCTTCAAGTCTAAAATGATTAGACAATGAATATAATAGCACATCATAAGAAGAAATATTTGACAATTAACTCAATCTTCTAGAGAATGAACCAATTTTTTCTTAGAAGCAGAATTGCCAAATTAAACACAGAAGTTTTTCCTGCAACTAAAGAATACAAATAATAACACTATATTGGCCACATAAAAGCCAAAGACAAATGAAAAGGTTTTGGGCGTCAAAGAGACCAAATGTTCTGCCCAAAACATTACAGTATTATTCACAAGCATCAATACCAACAATAATTAACACATCTTTATTATCTAAGTCTAATATTCAAAAACTAGTTGTAAGATTGGCTTTCTTCCAAGATTCAAATATATTTCAAAGTAATTAAAATTTGTTTTGATTTGTTGCAGGAAGTGACTAATTTTCTTTGTTATTCGACGTCCACACTGCACCCTTTTCCAAAAAATTTCATTAAAAAAAAAGAACAAGAAATAAAAACTGAGAGTTTTTGGAAACTCAAAAGGTACTCTGATTTTCACTAGTTTCTTCACAAAATTTTAAAAACAGAAAATAAAATGAAAATAAGATGACATTTTTATAATTATAACTCTAAAAATGAAAATAAAAAACAAATCAAACATTACCTTAGATTTTTTATTTGTTTTAGATTCTAATGAAACTTATATGCATATATAGTTGCCGAAGCTTTGTTTTAAATTTTTGTGCGACTAAAATGCCTATACTAGAAAAGAAAATTTTTTTTACTTTGAGTAAGAGTTATTTAAAATGTGTGCAACGAGAATTTGCGATAGATAATCATTTACTACAGTGCAAAGCTCACTTCTTTTCCTTTTAAATAACAGGAGATGGAACTTTCTTTTTTTGTTTTTGTACATTTTATACACGAGATAGTCCTTTCTAGTGAGCGTGAATGGGAATTGGTTAAAAGTTTAGATACTAACATCTCTTAAACTTTAAGTCATTTATAAATTATCATCATAAACTTTAAAATTATCATAATTAATATTAAAATTATAAAAATTATGCAAATTAATCTTTTCATCCATTATCTATTAAAGCCAATTGACAAAAATATAGTCATATGACTAGCATATTTAATTATTAATGACATGGTACTATAATTTTTATTAAATATAAATAAATCCGAACATTTTATTTTAAAATTATATTAAAATAATTCCCATTAGTGTATATTGATTTCAAATGAAAGTTTCAAATTAATATATTTGAAACTTATGTGGTTAAATAAATTAAGTTAAAATACAATTTATACTCTTAGAGTTTATCCTGATCTCAAATTACTTTTTGAAGTTTTTTTTGTCTTACTTAACCCCGATGAACTTTGGTCTGACTTCAAAACGTTAATTTTATTATTAAATGAAAAGGACGTCACTTCACGTGCACATCATGTGACCTATGTGCACACTACGTGACTATTTAGTTAGAAAACCTTATGAGATAAAATACAATTTACATTCCTAAAGTTTATTCCTGTATCAAATTATCCTTTAAAAATTTTTTTATCTCATTAAACTCTCTTGAAGTTTGATGTAACTTGAAATTGAATGTTAACTTCTATTTAATTTAACAGAAAAATTAACATTTTTAAGTTAGACTAAAATTCAGGAGGGTTTAACGAGACAAAAAAAAACGTTAAGGGGTAATTTGATATTAGTATAAATTTCAAGAATGTAAATTATATTTTATCCAATAAATTACATATGACATAATTTAGTATGACAAGTGGTTAAATAACTCCATAATGTTTCAAAATGCCTTTGTGTTGAAAGTGCAGCGCAAGTAGTTAATAATATATAAATATATAGTTAATTTAATATAAAAAGTGATTAAATAACTCATCATATTTTGAAATGTCATGTATTGAAGGTGCGACGCAAATAGTTAACAATATATAAATATGTAGTTAATTTAGTATGACAAGTAGTTAAATAACTCCATCATGTTTTAAAATATCGTGTGTTAAAGGTGCAGTGCAAGTGGTTAATAATGTGTAAATTTATGATTAATTTAGTATAATAAATAATTAAATAACTTTGTTATGTTTTGAAATGTCATATGTTGAAGGTGTAAGGTAAATCGTTAATAATGTATAAATATATGATTAATTTAGTATACAAGTGTTTAAATAACCTTATTTAAAATGTTATATATTAAAAGTGCAGTGCAAATGATTAACAATATATAAATATGTAATTAATTTAATATAATAAGTGATTAAATAACCCCATCATATTTTGAAATGCCATATGTTGAACGTGAGCAAGTGATTAATAATATCTAAATATGTGATTAATTTAGTATGATAATTAGCTCCATCTTGTTTTGAAATGCTTTTATATTGAAGGTGTAACATGGTTAATAATGTATAAATATGTAGTTAATTTAGTATGATAAATGGTTAAATAACCTTTATTATGTTTTGAAATATCATGTGTTGAAGGTACAGTATAAATGGTTATCAATGCGTAAATATGTAATCAATTTAATATAATAAATGATTAAATAACTCCAATCATATTTTAAAATATCATGTATTAAAGATATATGGTAAGTGGTTAAGAATATGTATATATGTGATTAATTTAATATGATAAATAATTAATTAACTCTATTATGTTTTGAAATGATATGCATTGAAGATTACACTTTGAAATGACATGTATTAAAAGTGTAGTACAAATAATTATAAAGTATAAATATGTAATTAATTTAATATAATAAGTAATTAAATAAATAAGTGAGAAGAGAGAACAAAAATAAATTTAAAAATACAACTTTTAAAGTCAAATTTAACGTATACTAAAAAAAAAAATGAAGTGGTTTTAGTGTAAAAATAATGACATTTTTTTGGCATGCAAATACTTTAATTGAAAAAAAAAAGGTATCAAAAGCGTTTTGCTAGTGCATTTGCGAGGATTTGAGCATGCAGTGGGACCACCACCAAAAACCCACTCTGAGGCACATTATGGCGTGGCCTCCACAATGAACAGAATTTTGTCTTAAAACAGTCAGCCGGTGGATTATTAAGGAGGTAACACCCAAAAAAGTCCCAAGCATAGCAATCGCATATCCGTGGAACAGCATGGTGGGTGTCGCAAGTGTTGACACAGACGCGGTTGACACCACGACAAGCTGTGGATACAAGTAGATTATCGCCAATTGCCTTGTGTCGCTTTCTACACTATAAAGGAGGGCCTTTAATTTGCTGACACCCACTGCAAATTGCAAACAGAACCAGTTACTCTACGACACATCGTCACATAACAATTCTCTACATCCCCTATTAAATATCTGTATTCATTCAATGGAAAGGTACCAAACCCACATTCCGTGCTCTGCTCTGGACCTTCAAATTCAATACACACACAAGTTCAAAAAGGCTTCCCTGAAAAATCAGAACAAGGGACAGTTTCAATCATTTTTGACATACGCACCAAACCCATGACCATGGCCATGCCTCTGTTTCTGATCTTCCTCTTACACATAGCCGCGGTGGCACAATCGGATCTCCGACCTGGGTTTTACTCGAATACATGTCCAGAAGCTGAATTCATAGTCCGAGATGTCATGAAAAGGGCACTCATTAGGGAATCTCGAAGTGTTGCCTCCGTTATGCGCTTTCAGTTCCATGATTGCTTCGTCAATGTACGTTACTTAGACAGTTAGACTTTAGTTTCAAAAAATCAAATTTCAATATTTTCGATAAGTGCAAATGAAAATACCCAGATTGCTTTTTTTTTTTAATTTTATTTTTTTTATTGTGGATAACCCATTCAATTCGTGAAGGGGTGTGATGCTTCTTTGTTGCTGGATGATACACCAACCATGCTTGGGGAGAAACTGGCCCTCTCGAATATAAATTCACTTAAATCATTTGAGGTTATTGATGAAGTGAAGGAGGCCCTTGAGAAAGCGTGCCCAGGAGTTGTTTCTTGTGCAGATATCATAATCATGGCAGCTAGAGACGCTGTTGCGCTGGTAATCATCTCTACCGTCCTTTCAATTTCATCCTTTTATGCGTAGCTTTCTCTTTTCTCACATCTGCTTTTTCCACTTTTTGCCGTATGCATATTTTTTTTTTTTTTTTTGGTTAACGAGTTACAACTTTTTACGTGGATAATATTTTTTATAAAAAAATTGGAGTAATTTACACCATCATATGATTTGTTTTATTTAATTATTTAAACTTGTTATGCAACTATTATTTTTGTATCACATTCACGGATAATTAGCATAAAAATTCAATTCAAAGTATGTGAAAGCATGAAATTGTCTCTGGCAAGTACAGTCCAAGGTTGGACAATCCAGGTGGATAGTCCCAATCCCTAGAAATTCAGAATAATGACTTGATTATGGGGCAGACAGTCTAACAACGGAGGTGTAGTGTTACAGCCCTTCCTTTGAGTCAAGGGATGTGGCTCCAATCAGAAATACTTTCCAAATTCAACTCTGCTACTATACACTATTCATCCTTATTTATACTCTAGCTAATGAACTATCTTACAGACTCCACTAACACTAACCAGTGACTAAATCTGACTCACTAACAGTATAGCAGTTATAACTGCCCAGTACACTTGTGGCTAAGTATATCCAGCTCATAGTTGTTGACTTAGCATCCTGATTTCCTCAATAATGGTAGTGATGTGCCCACGCTGGTGCTCCTTTCATTCTTTTGTTAAGTTGATTAGTAACAATATCCCCTGGTTCAAAAATAACCTTGGCCTCAAGGTTGAGATGAGAAAAGGATTGGCATAAGTCATCCCAATTCTCCCAAGTTTCTTCCTCGCGGTTGGCGTATTGCCACTCAACTAACACCTATGTTTGTTGTTGACCATCCACATCAAGCTGTCTGTGATCTACTATAGCAGCAGGTCTTGTAGGGGAAATTGTAGTTGGATCTGGTAGTGAAGGAATATCAGAGGGTGGTGTTCCAACGTAAGCTTTCATAATTGAAACATGAAAGACACGGCGAATCCTGCTGCCCTCTGGAAGCAGCAACCTATAAGCTACTTGTCTCACTTGAGCTAAGATTTGGCATGGACCATAGTACCTCTTAGCCAATTTGAAATTGAGTCATTTAGCTAAGGACTGTTGCTTATAGTGATATAGCTTTACGAGGACCTAATCTCCTAACACGAATTCTTTCTCTTTTCTCTAGTTATCAGTAGTCAGCTTCTTCCTGGACTGAGCTCTTTGCAAATTGTTTTGTTGGGTACCTAACTAATATAATTGTTGAGATAGAATTATCAGAAAATAAAATTAGCACAGCACACGAAATTTAGTGTGGTTCGGCAATCTGCCTAATCCACCCAATCAAATTCTTTACTAATAAAATAAAATACAATCACTCTAAACTTCACTCTCACAAACCAAATCCCAATTACACCCAGTACTCACAATAATTTTCTCACAAACTATCACTACTCTCTCAAATAACCTTTTCCTTCTCACAATTACATACACTACATACTCTCTTTGATACCTATTTATAGAGATCAATCCCTTTTGCATGTACTCACATGAAATGCATTGCTTCAAACATTTAATGAATTGCATGCTTTCTTTTAATGCATTGCATGCTTTGTCTTGGCTATATAATAGGACGGTTGATAGAGTTTTTGCTTAGCCTCCATTCTTGACTTTCTCTCTTCTTTTTTTTTTTTTCATTTTAATTTAAGTCAATATCCAACAATCTCCACCTTGACTTAAATTATGCAATATCACATATTAGCTCACTTGCAAGTGCCAGTAAGAACCGGCAACTTCAACACATCAGCAAATGTCACCTGTTTTCTAGATGCAAGCAAGCTCCACCTTTTTGCATGCTCCACCTTCATTCATCATTTTTCTAACTGAATTTCCAATCAATTTGTACATATTGTTATTAGTTTTCTCTCCCTTCATAATTACCATAGAGCCTTTAATAACTCTCAAAACTCCACCTTTCGCAGCATAACCAAAACCTAAAGAAATCCAATCTCCCCAAGGAAATTAGATTATTTCCAAGTTTTGGAACATAGCTTACATCACAAAGTGTTTTCATACTACCATCATGCAATTTAATTTTCACCTTGCCTTTTCCAAGAATATTCAATCTGCCACCATTAGCAAGCTTCACAACTCCATCATAAGTATCAAATGTTTCAAACAATTCTTTATCTGCACAAATATGATTGGAGCATGCAGAATCTAAAAGCCAACCATCACTCAAAATGCTCTTACCTTCTTCTGCCATTAGGACTTCAACTTCATCAGAAGAATTATCTTGAGCAACCACAGCTACCTCTTTTCCCTTTTCTTGTTTTTTTCTTGAATTCTTCTAAATCTGCTCTCATCTTTTTGCAATTGTATTGAATGTGACCCTTCTCATGGCAGTAGTAGCATTCTTTGTCGGTATAATCATCTCTAGGCCTTGAACTTGATCTCCCTCTAGCAGAATAGCCACTAGTTTTACTTTTACCATGATCAGAATTAGCAACATAAATCACAGATTCAGTTTGCTGGAGAGTCGGCTTCCTGAATCTTTCATTCTCTAAAATTGCTGTAGTCACATCGTCTTCTTTGAGTGTCACTTTACCAACTAGCAGTATTGTCACTAGAGTTTCATAAGAATCTGGAAGGGATGACAATAATAGCGGTGCTCTATCTTCATCTTCAATCTTCACACCAACACTAGTTAGCTGTCTAATCAACTTATCAAAAATGTTAAGATGATCTCTAATGTTTGTGCCTTCATCCATCTTCAATTTATATAATTCTTTTTTCAAATACAATCTATTTGTGAGAGATTTAGACATATATGTATTTTCCAAATATTTCCATAATTTTTTCAGCTGAAGTTTCGTCCAAACTTTATACTTTACCTCGGGCCAAACACAAGCGGATTGTGCTGACAGCTTTCATCTCAAGATCTTTCCAATCATCATCTGACATTTTCTCTGGTTTCTTTTCTTTGCCTTCAAGTGCCCAGTACAATGCCTGTTGCACAAGGATATCCTTCACCGTGCTCTGCCACAAGCTAAAATTATTTTTCCCATCAAATAATTGCACCTCAAATTTGCCGCTGCCCAAGATCGCCATCTTGATAGACCTCTGATAACCACTTGTTGGGTACCTAAGTAATATTATTGTTGAGATAGAATTATCACAAAATAAAATTAGCACAGCACACGAAATTTAGTGTGGTTCGGCAATTTGCTTAATCCACTCTTTACTAATAAAATCAAATACAATCACTCTAAACTTCACTCTCACAAACCAAATCCCAATTACACCCAGTACTTACTCACAATAAATTTCTCACAAACCATCACTACTCTCTCAAATAACCTTTTCCGTCTCACAATTACACACACTACATGCTCTCTTTGATACCTATTTATAGAGATCAATCCCTTTTGCATGTACTCACCGGAAATGCATTGCTTCAAATGTTTTAATGAATTGCATGCTTTCTTTTAATGCATTACATGCTTTGTCTTGGCTATATAATAGGACGGTTGATAGAGTTTTTGCTTAGCCTCCATTCTTGACTTTCTCTCTTCTTTTTTTTTTTTCATTTTAATTTAAGTCAATATCCAACATGTTTCTCAGTTGAGCTTGTAACGGTTAACTGTATCTTTTTTTAATAAAAAATAATGAAAATTTTGAAATAAGGGGTAATGTTCTTTTTTTTGTCTTTTTCATGTGTGTATCTGCATATAGATTTGGAATAAAGTCATTGTTTAATTGCTTTTCTCTTTTTTCGTAACTATCATTGGATAATGTTAAAACGCTCAAAATATGCCCAAAAAAGGGGATATAGCTTTTAAGGTTACTTATACTGGCCTCTACTTAGTTGTATAAGTGAAAAATACACATATAAGTGTAATTTGTAAATCTAGAGGAAGGATCAATGTAATTTTATCTATTTAAAAATTGTTACCCTCAGATAGAGTTATTTGTACAATTTTGTAAAATTGTATATGTAAAAATTATATAAATAACATTTTTAAAATTAAATCCTAAGTGGTTAACTTATTGGGGATATGAGCATAAGGTATGTGATTATGTGTATTTGTTATAGATTTGAATCTGAAATTTCTCATTTCTTGAAATCAGGCCGTAAGAAATTTGCATGCACTGATTTTTTTCCTATAATTTTATTTTTCAATTACTTTAGATGCATATTGTTCATGTCTTACCATTGTCACCTAATAAACTTGACTTTGTTCACATCATAAAATAAATTTGTCTTTGTTCACATCGTAAATTAAATTTGTCCTTGGTTGGTTATTTATCTACTATTAGTTTTCAATATTATCTACTACCTTCTCGGCTTCTCTAAGGACAGCTATTATTTTGTTGGTGTAAGAAGAAAGTCTGTGTAATTGTTTTTATGTAAAGTTCTACAGGGGAAATAATTGTTAATGGATTACCATTGTGACCTAATTTACTTTCCTTTATCAAATTTTGTAGTATTTTCAATGAATTTCAAAGTCACCAACTACCCTCCCCTATGACACAAGTTATGGGTGAAAGGTGAAAATGTGAAAGTGTATCCAATTATGTGCATGTAAAGATGAATTGCTGAGACTGCAGTTACAAAGGCACTACTATTTTTACTTGTATTGCAGACAGGAGGACCCAATTGGAAGGTGAGGTTGGGAAGATTGGACAGCTTGACTGCTAATCAAGAAGACTCAAACAATATCATGCCCAGCCCAAGAGCCAATGCAAGCTCTCTCATTGACCTCTTCCAGAAATTTAACCTCACTGTCAAAGACCTTGTAGCACTCTCAGGATCTCACTCTATTGGCCAAGCTCGTTGCTTTTCCATCATGTTTAGGCTATACAATCAATCTGGAACTGGAAGGCCTGACCCTACCATTGAGCCAAAGTTTAGAGAAGAGTTAGACAAGCTATGCCCACTAAATGTCGACCAGAATGTGACAGGGAACCTTGATGCTACACCTCGGGTGTTTGATAACCAATATTTCAAGGACTTGGTTGCTGGGAGGGGCTTTCTTAACTCTGATCAAACACTTTTCACTTTCTCCCAGACGAGAGGGTTAGTGCGGTTGTATAGTAGAGATCAAAAGGCATTTTTCAAAGCTTTTGTGGAAGGGATGTTGAAAATGGGTGACTTGCAGTCTGGTCGGCCTGGGGAGGTTAGGAGGAATTGCAGGGTGGTAAATGGTCGCCCGGCTCATTTGCTGTTTGAGTCTCAACAGAAGACGCTGAATAACCATAAATCAATATAGATTATGTTTTTGTTGGATAATAATAACTATTAAATTAAATACAGTATATGAGACTGGAGACTAATGGATTCCTAAGATGCTTTCCAAATTTTGAAGCTATAGAAGAAATTTTAGTAGACACCTCGGCTATAGAATAAATTTTAGGAGACATAATGGCTAATTTTAGTTGGACTGTTTCATTCCAAGATATGCGAGCCTCGAACATTCAGTTGTCATGCTTCCAAATAACTTTTATCATAATCCAACTTTCCAACTCTATTTGTTGTTTGGAATGTTTAGTGTTCAGCAGTAATAATTTCATTGAATTAATAAATATCATTACAAAACTTTTAAGACCAGGACTTACATACTTGCTACAAAATCCATGGACTCGGCAATTTGGCATAATACATACAGACAGACAGAATCCATAGGATCATACCCGGGAGCATGGATTTGAAGATAACTTAGTATAGTGGGTGGTGTCGAGGGACCCGTTTGACATTTCATTCCTGCAGCATCACATTTGAAAAAGGGAACTAAAGACGGAATAGCTGCAGACGAACGGCATTCGGTCCTCCATCTCAAGTCTGCATCAAGCCAACAAAAGGAGACATTAACTACAGCTGTTTCTTCATTTTGTTGGTGACGAGTAAGGCAAACTTCAAGCGGTGGTTGAAGCTTCCAGTGATTGATGTTCTAACTCTTAACCGAGTACGAATCACTTCCCAGCGAAAGCTGAGAAACCTGTCTGATCATTAGCAAATCTGTACGTAGTCCCCAAAGTTCTGCCAATAGATTTCTCAATAACAAATTTATTATCTGTAAATCCAACCACAAAACCAGTTCTAAAATTTCCCAATAATGCACCTACATCAGCTTTCCCAGGTTTTTGTTTGATGCCTTGTCAATGTTGAGTTCAATCCAACTAGGAAGAGGAGGTTCCCAAGAAATAAGTAGATGTTTTGTGCTGGATGATTGTTGGGTTGTAGTTGTGTATGATTTTAGTATACGTTGTTATATTGTTACAACAAAACCTGTAGTGCTATCCTGAAAAAATGACAATATTATGTGCAAACCAAAAATTCCATAAAAACAGGAACAAGGCATGAGTGCATGACCATATTCAATGAGTGACTAGAAAGAAGCTAGTGAAATTAAGGGTGGGGATTGCTGACTGTCTGCTTTCTAATGGCATAAAGGAAGAATAAAGTTAGATTTACGCTGACACTGGCTAAAGGGATAGCTGCCGGGCATCCCAAATTAGTTGAACTCTTTTGGACAATGAAAAAAAATTATAGGACTTAAGTAAGTGTTCGCTAAGGGGACACTAAAGTGAATAGATGATGTTGGGACTTCGGATTATGAGGTCTAGAGGATGTGGATTGTCTGTTATGGTCATATTAATGTAGAGGGACACAGTAAACATGGTATATACAGGTAAAGTATCTAAAACAGAATTGAGCAGAACCAATATACCTGCACTATTGGACATATACTAATGTGTTGCAAAATTGCACACATTTTATGTTCAATTTATTTGGGATTTGTATTTAATTTTAATTGTTTTTATTTGAATTTTTAGTATTTATTGAATTTTTAATATTTATCTTATCTATCTTTTTAATGGTTTCCTTTTTGTGTTTGAGATGTAATTTTAAAGATTTTGGACTTTGAGCTAGAAAGGGATTTAAATCAAGCTCAGATTGACCCAAATGTAAGAAGATCCAGAATTAAATAAGTTAGAGACCTAGAAGGACTGCGAAATTATCCAAACAAGTTAGACAACTCCTAATGTGACTCAAATTTATCATTTTTAAGGTTCAAAAAGACTCAGAAAGTCTCTAATATAAAAATGATAACAACTTTACACGAGAGAATTAATTTTAGAAGATTGAAGGCATATAAAGAAGGAAGATTTTAAGCCTTGGTTTGAAGATTGAAGTATATATTGAAGACAATTCTCCTCATCACCATTCTTCTTCTATTCCTTTCTTTTACTTTTTACTTTACTTCATGTATTTCTCTTATTCCTCAAGTTTTATATATTATAATTCAACCATGAAAGGCTATATCTCTTGTTTAGGATAAGGATGTAACCCTTCTACGAATGCTAAGCTTGGATCTTTATTTCTTTCTTAGTTAATGATGATTATTACTTTTGATTCAATTGTTAGTATTCTTAATGCTTGCTATATGTAGGATCTCATGTTTACATGATCTTAGATATTTGAGTGAAGGATTGAAAGATGAAACCAAATATCTCATCTCTAATAATTGAACCTAGGAGTTGAGTGCTAGAAATAGGCTTGATCCTTTGAGGGTTAATGAATTATCAAAGAACTTAATGTTTTTTGATTAAGTTAATGGCCATGAGAGCAGGATTAATTTAGTTAAAGCAGTTTCTTGTTACTGGAAGGAGAACATGAAATACCTTGGGATAATTTACCTTCAAAAGCTTAATCATTCATTACTAAGAAGGATAGATTTCCATCATAGTAGGTAGTTGTAGTGAATCTTGATTCCCAGAGACCTTTTTCATTGCGTTTAAGTCTTTTTATTTTGATTGCTTTCATATAAATTAGTTTACTTGTAATTTTTCATTTACTATCAAATTACTCTTTTCATCAGCCAAAATAATTATAATTGCCGAAGTAATAGTATTCGACATGATCCTCGTGGGAACGATCTTTAATATTACTACGTCAACAATCGGTGTACCTATGGAGAGGTAACATATACTTTATACTTTCCTATCCAAAGATCTATATTCTAAGTAAATATATTAAACATATTTCTGTAGCATGGTTTTATCGTTCTTCCCATTCTCTAAGCCATACCAAGATATAGAGCCATATTATCATGTAAGTAATGTACATGCGTGCATATGTTTTTACTTACATAAGTTTCAACTTACTCTTAAGTCTTCACAATCTCCATTTGTAAGCTAAAAGATAATACGTAAACCTCGCCAAAACTTTTCATCTAATGTCCAAATTGTTTACACACTTTATATTGTATATGTAGCAATTGTTATTTCTAAATATGAGAAGGATCACTTTAGAGTTTTAGATATATACTTGTATTAGGGCCTTTGTCCAAACAGGTAGAGTGATTCAGGAACCCAGTTTCAAAACTTAACAATTGCTAGTTACGGACTTATTTCACTTTGTGTAAGTATAATATGGTGCTTGTTTCTCACATGAGCAGCTCACCCTGGATTATCAAACCCTCTCCGATCTCATTGTAGCTTAGAATAAACGGATCGAGGAGTTGCATAAAGCAATTAAGCAAGAGTAGATAGAAGAAATCCATGATCAACCTAAACAAGAAAGGAATGACCATGCGCAAAATGAAAACAGGCTGCGATTTGAGGTGGCTAAAGCAACCAAGATGCAGACTCGCCCTTACGCCTTTTACCACTAGTTCTCAAATTTCATCATGGGTGTCACCCTTCCTAAAGGATTCAATGTTCTTAGCAACCTCAAATCCTATAACGGATCAACAAATCCCAAGAGCATCTTGACACATTCAATACTTTAATGTTCCTCATCATAAGGATTGCACATCCCCTAATGTGCCAAGCTTTCCCTAAGATATTTAAAAAGGAAGACTTTAAGTTGTTTAGCTATTTGGAAACTCATTTAATCAATGAATTCTAAGAGCTTTCCTCCATGTTCCTTAGTCACTTCACTGTCAGTAAGGCCTAGCCTAAGAACTCAACCACCCTAATGAATTTGAAGCAAGGCTAGGATGAACCCCTCAGGGTATTTATAAGTAGCTACAACAAGGAAACTAGGACTGAAACCTCGACAAGGTTGTGGCCCTACATTCAATAATGGTCGAACTGAAACCGGGACCTTTTGTAACATCCCTCGCTAAGAAGGCACTCCTGGATCTAGACAATCTCAAAGCCTAGTTTGAGAATTACATCAACATCGAGGAATTCTTAAAGCAAAAGAAGGACCTTGACAAACCAAGTGAAAGCAATAAGAAGAACCCATATTAAGCTAGACTATCTTGGAACTCCCTTAAGAAATCGGGCCCTCGTCGCATCTTCTCAAAATACACTCCCCTAAAAGTCCCTGAAGCAAAAATTCTAGAGGAAGAATACCATGTAGAGTTTAGCAGGTTGCCAAAGTCAAAGCCCCTGAGGCCTTTGGCCAATGTTAACAAGTTTAAAAAGATACAACTTCCAGGGCAACTACAGCCATACCATTGAAGAATGCACCGAGCTCTGAGATGCTATTGAAAACTTAGTTCAACAAGGTAAGCTAGAAAAGTTCATCCAAATACCTCTAAAATGTGAAGCAAACTGTTACCTACGGAGTGACTACAAGAAAAGGAGCTACAGTCCCTGAAGGAGCCCTACTAGCCCTAGACTGAGGTTCTCAAGCTGTGACTAAAAAAGACAATCCTCCCATGGATGCTCATCCTGAAGAGATGACCAAGATAAAGCTATTAGGACCATAACTACCATTTTAGGAAGATTTGCAAGAGTAGGCAAATCCATATTTTCTCGAAAAAAAACACTTGAAGATGTTGTCCATCATCTAATCACTAAAATGAATCATGGACCAAGCAGGGTCCCATTATAGCATTCACTAAAGAAGACTATGGGGGCTAATCCCAAGATATGATGATCCCTTTGTGACCTCGGCCATCGTCGCTAACTCACGTGTAAAAAGAATACTAGTTGACTAGGGAAGTTTTGCTGATATCTTTTATGCTTTCAAACAACTAGCATTGTTCCCGTCTGACCTCCACCCCTTTTTTTGAGGAAACCTCATCAAATTTGACGATGGCCCAGTTAGAACGGAGAGACACGTGGAGCTGTTCCTCACCTTCCTTGTGGAGGGACTAGCTCGAAGCTGTGATCTCCACAACTCACCTCACTTTACAAGTCCTCACTATCGATAATCAAGTAGGGGCAGTGAAAAGCAATCAAACCACTACAAGTCAGTGTTACAATACAAGCCTTACCATCACCAGGCCAGAGACTTCTCCAAAGATGACCATAAAGAGGCTGCTCGTTGACGTCCCTAAAGTCCTTATGACCAAGCTCAACATGTGTGAGTTTGAAGATAGAAGACCCCAACCTGAAGGACAACTACGGGAAGTCCTAATTGGGGCAGAACCTACATAGACCACTAAAGTTGGAGCACACATGTCCTTAATAGAAACCTAAGATTTGGTTGAATTCCTTAGGAACAACGATGAGCTATTCGCCTGGGCCTTGACTAATATGCATGAAATTGATCCCAACTTCATCTTATTGCGTGACAGCATAGCCCAATGCCAAGTTGGCCACCCAAAAGAAGATGAAAGTGGGATCGGAGCAACAAGCTAAAATTGAACAGCAAGTAAAGACACTCCTAGGAGTTAGATTCATTTGGGAAGTAACTTACACCACCCAATTCTCCAACATATATAGTCAGAGTGCAAAAGTTCAATGGGAAGTGGCAAATGTAAGTAGGCTACATCAATCTCAACAAAGCCTGTCCTAAGGACTCATATCTACTGTGTAATATTAACTAGTTGGTGAATAATCGCCTCTCAGGTTTTTGGAATCAAAACCCAAAAACCTGCCTCTATGAAAATATTTAAAACCTGCACCATACCCGCCTCACCTTGTACATATGAATATTTCACACAAATTTATATAATAATTAGTTATAATTTTGAAAATCAATCCCCAACCTTAGGAAACCTTGTCCAAGACCTCAAACAAAATTTCCAACAACTCTAACATCACAACATGAGGCTCAACCCTGCCAAGTGTGCCTTCAAAGTCCAGGCAGGAAAATTCTTAGGCTTCATGCTGACAAATTGAGGTAGTGAGGCCAATACAGACAAATGCCAAGTTGTGATCGAAATGTGCAGCCCTTTCCTTTTCCTATGACATGAGGAATAGGAAGTACTATGCATGATATCATATATATATTTGTATGTTGATGAATGATATGCTAAAGCAAGAGTGCATGATACATGCAGTATGCAACGCATTTCAAGAGATTATGCAAAATGTTAATTATATTTTATTCAATGTGAAATTGCTTATCCAAAGACAATTCAATTTCCAATTCAACTTGTTGAGAGATTATTTTGATTCCCATTGTTAAATGTTTGCCCTCCAACATTGAGACCAAAGTTGTCCAGGTATGTTCTTTTGCCAGCCTAAAAAATTTGCCCTAGTATGTGGACCTTATGAGATGAGCACGTCTTGTTCAACATAAGATTAATAATACAACAATTTTGCCTCAGTTTGCTGTTTCTATGAACTTGTTGTCAAATATTCACTCAAAACTTGAGAACCGTGAATGCTATATGTATTTGTGAAATCCCAACTGATTAAATGTGACAAACAATCTCATTTATATAGCTTTACTTCTTTCAATGCAACTAATGCTTTTTACCTTGAAGTTCAATCACTTTCCTTGCTTTCCTTGAAGGCAAATGCTTGTTTCAAATTTGATTTTTTCTTTTGTATTTTCTATATTTTTTTTGTTTTTTTTCCTACTCACCCTTAAGTGAAAATATTAATGCCATGATCATGCAATTCTGAAATTATGAAGGAATTTGTAAAAGAGTAATATGATGGGTTCAAATGATAGAAAGAAGTGAATATATATGAATCAATGGTCAAGGAATGAAAGTCTTTATTCAAGAAAGAGATGATGAGATTTGTTATATAGATGAGTGAAAATGATGAGAAAATTTGAAAATTTGTTAATGAGTCTTCGATTTGAAAATTTGATATTCCTTTTCAAGATCCATTTATAGGACTAAGCAAATTTTCTCTGAGCAAATTTTCTCTGAGTCAGCTTCTTTTTTCTTTGCTCCAGTTATTGCTTTTTTCTTCTTTTTTTCTGAGCACTAAAAATTTGCCCCAATGTATATCTCAAGCAGATCAAACATCAACGAGTGTCACAACATACTCAGAGGGCGCCGCAACGAGGGAGGCAATAAACAATTTTCTAAAAATAAATTTATAAAGTCGTCACCAACTTTTATTTGAGTAAGGAAAATAATTGGCAAAACCTTTTTTAACAATTCAAACTAGTCTGCAAAACAGAATTAGGTTAGGGAGTTGATTTATGCATAAGGAAGGATAGGAACTTAGTCCAATTGCACCCCTAATACATCTGTCCTAAGACGGTTATCTTAAAGCTAATTGTGCAAATTAATAACCTGAAAAATATCAATTTTACCTCACAAAATCAGATAAAAGATTAATGATGAATTAAATTAAAATATTTTAAAAAAATGAGCAACGATTAAAGTATTCATAAAATAATAAGCAATGAATTAAATTAAAAATATTCACAAGATATCAAGTGATGAATTAGATTAAATTAAAATATTTACAAAATATCAAATAATGAAATAAATGAAAATATTTACAAAGTTGGCTTAACCGAAGAGCCTACATATCCTCAATTGAGGAATCAAAGTCCCGTAATTCGTTTAGAATATAATTGTGGATTAAAGGATTTTAATAAAAAAAAATAAGGATTGATTAAAAATGCTTTGTTGATGAAAATGTTAAATTGATTTTAAAAGAAAGTGACTAATTATATTGATTGGTTTGATTATTAATAAATTCCTATAAGATTGGGTCATGGATTATCCACAAAGTTATTCCAAAAATAGGTCAAGAAGACTTACTCCTCAAAACCCACTAAACATTCTTAACTAATTATTAACAAAACCTTATACGATTGGGTCATGGATTACTCACAGAACCATCTTGAAAATAGATTAAAGAGACATACTCCTCAAAACCCTTTATAGCACTTAACTAATGACTAACAAATTCCTACAAGATTTAGTTATGGATTACCTACGGAGTCATCATGAAAATAGGTCAAGGAGACTTACTTCTCAAAACCTCTAAATATGCTTATTGAATTGTTACTAAGAAAACATCACATTAAAATCAAGGATAAACTACTATTTTATTTTATTGCATACGAGTTATAAGACAAATGACAAATTGTAAACAAGAAAGTGATTAAAATGACTTGTAATTATAATTAAAACACTAACATAAAAACAACAAACACATAGTTATCCTAAATTATTCATTATTTTTATTTATTTATCTGTTTTTTAAACTAAGCCTACAGGTGGGCCAGTAAAAGAAACTCAACCAAACATAGAAAATTAACCCTTTCGACAATTAGCTCCAGCCCATATTTTTGTAAATGATGAAATAAAATGACATAAAGTAAAGTAAAACAAAAATGAAAAATCACATGAATGATGTGGAAATGCCGAGGAAATATGTGAGGTTTTCTGTGTTGGAAGCGGCTGCCGGAAAAACAGAAAATTAACAATGAGGGAGCAGCAAAATGGAATCTTTAAATTGATTAATCTTCCCAAACATACTGCTTCTTCAGATAAAACAAAAATAAATCGAATAAATCCGGATAAAATGTGAACAAGCTAACTAAATCCAACACACAGAGAGAACTAAATTCAAACAAACAGGGGAACACATTGAATGCATCATAACTGACCTACAAATAGGCAAATAACCCAGAAAAGAATAGATAAACCCTGGGATATCAGACGAGCACCAATATCAGTAAATGTTCACCATATACAAACACTCTTGGGAATTAATTCAAACAGCACACATGAAACTTATATCACTGTCATGGTAAGAAGCTTCATATTAAAACAACCTAAAACCACCTGACCAAAAACACAACTGAACCATTTCACAGACTCAGTTTCCTAATGCACAGAGAACACGGCTTAGACCTCATACATAATGAAACATTGCATAGGGAATAGGGGAAGCTTTGGTTCAAACTTTTCCTTAAATAAATTGAATGCACGGTTAACCAAACACACAAAACTTTTAAGTGGAATGGAATGAACTACTAGACATCTCATAAGATCCACAACAAATCAACCAGAGAATTCAATTAGGAGAACTGTCATCAGCAAAAACGTTAACAGAGTTAGGAAAGCACTTGATGTGTTACCGTCCCCTCTCAAACTGCAGAAATAGTGATCTGAAGTAGCAAGATCGGCTGACGGTGGCTTCGATATCAGGCCATGGTGAAAAGAACTCCAGAAAATCCCCAAATCTCTCTTGTTTCTCTCTTCTGTGTTAGCTTGAATGTTGCTGGCCCCTCCACCTTTTCTTTCTTGCTCTCCGACCCCAGCTTATTTTCTTTGCTTTCTTCTCCTTGGTTCGGATGCTCCAGCCCTTCTCCTTCTCTTAAGTGTCTTCCTCTAACTCATCCGAAAATGGTTTCCAAGTTCTCTCCTCTTTCTCTCTCAATCATAGTTCCTCCGGAATGAGCTCTCTGATGGGTCTACAAAAATATCTCCTCCCCCCAAAATGAAAAGCCAGCTTCACCTTTAACGGAATAGCCTCCCTCTCGAATCACGCTTCCATCCCAGGAATTGCGGGATTTGCTGGTGAGCTTGCCAGAACCAAAACCGCCACACCCTCTCACCTCTCCTCTTTTGTACGTGGCTTCTTTTTTCTTTTGTCGTTTTATTTTTTTTCCTTTTTTTTTATTTTGCTTATACATTTCTTATTATTATATTTTTTTCGGTTAGAATGGATGATAGATTTTTGAGTTAATTGGATTGATTTTGAGTTGAAAATTAAGTTAAGAAAAATTCATGTTTGGGTCAAATGGACACCGGATCAAAAAGATTAAATTTTTATAAATTTTATTTTTGGTCAATATATATCTTAATAAAACAAATATTTTTTTATATTTTCATATTTTTTAATTTATATATATTTTTCTTAAATCTTAACCAAAAAAGATAATAATAATTTTTTGATTTTTGATTTTTAATTTTTGATTGAGATAAAATTAGGTGCTTACAAAAACTCCTTATTTGCTTAACTTTTTAAATAGAAAATTTGAATCAAATTAAACAAGCAACTAATTTTGTTTAAGAGATTTTTTTATTAATAAAATAAATGTTTCTCAATCAAAATAGAGCTATACATTACAAAAGTTCTAAAGTGAAGCTCAATTGTAAATATGTGAAAGAAATTGAATAGGACCGTTCAATATACAAGAAATAAAAATCCGGTCACAGAATACCTAACAAAGAATATCAAGCTGTACAATGCTTGAAAACTGTAAACTAAGTCACTTAATACTCAGGAAAAGAAATGGGGTTGCTTAATACCTAAAAATAAAAAGAATCAAACTATGCAATAATCACCTTAAACTTGCTTGTCCTCAAGCAAAAAAGAAAATCTAAACGCAAGTAAGAGGTAAAACCTAATGAAATCATATCAAATGCAATGGAGGTCCTTAAAGACTAATTTGAAATGAGGAACATGTAAATAATTTTTCAAAATACTAAAGATTTAGATCCTCATTTCATGATTCATGCATAGCTAAGGACAAACCATCAATATAAATCATGATCGCACAAACCAATTCCATGAATTGCTTGGTTTTCCCAAAAGAAAATTAGATGCGATCATTAATTCTTCAAAATGTCTCTCACATCTTATCAGGCAAAAATGATATATAATTCTCAACTGATTCTAGAATAACACCTACTCAAAGATCGTCAGAATATATTAAGCTCTTATTACTTATTACTTCTTTTTTTTTTTTGAATATATAGAAGAATCAACTCAATTATGGTTGAAACTGATGACCGTGCGCCTATCCACATATCACAAGTTTGTACCTAAAGATTTTGGTATATAACTATGCACCTAAATACACATTACAAACCTTCATCTCAATCAAGCCAATTTCCCATACATTTTATTATTTGATACTTTTCACAAAAGAAATCAGATATGTGACCGTATGCCTGACCACATATCACACACCCTTATATCAACACAGAAAGATTCAGATATGTGATCGTACGCCTAACCACACATCACACACCTTCATCTCATCACATTCTTATTTATACCACCACAAATTTTTTCTTTATACACTTGGATGGTGTCTTATATATTCAAAATATAACTCGAATTTATTTCTTTGATTGAGTATTACCTAGAATTTGCTTTGAAAAATATAGAAGAGCTGCCAAAAAGAATAGGTGAGACATAAAGGAGAAATTACAATAAATATAAATATATATATATAAATCATATTATAAGCTCACAAATCCAATGGAATAGGTTTATTGATTACACAACTATAAAGATGAAATGTCCAAAGTAAACATAAAAGTAATTATGGGTAACTTCATCTATCAAAGTAAATCTCATATTCTAAAGGGTGTATAAAATAAAAAAAAGGAAATTAAAGAAAGGAAAGAGCTAAATGCAATAAAAGAAATAAAATAAAAAAACGAAAAGAAAAGTCAAAAATATTTTTGGTGACTGACACTATATACATCCCCGTATAAAGGTTTCAAACTCTGTAAGACACTTAAGCCGACTCAATTAAACACTAACTACTAATGAAAATGGAATAGATAATAAAATTAAATTAAAAATAAGAAACTGAAATAAACTAAAGAGAAAAGAAAATGCAAAATGAAATTATGCACTCTCTCAAACTTAAAACTGACATTATCCTCAATGTCATCAAATAAGAAAAGACAAACTAGGGAACAAGAACACAATGATATCAAATGATAAAACCAATAGATATATAGCTGCATGATAATTAAGTGATTTTTTTTTTTGAAAAACTGGAAACAATGACTAATTCACCATTTCCATGGCTTAATTCAAGGCTTCATGGCTACATTAATATACACGGCATGGCCGTGTGTTTTGCTCTGCCCGTGATCCAATCTTTTAGTTTTTTTTTTCTTAAAGAATTGGAAGCATGTTTGGCGAGATCTTCGTTTCGCCTACGTGGCCGTGGGCTTCTGCACGGCATAGCCGTGTTGCTTCTTGCTTGATTGCGAGAACGAGTCTCGCCTACATGGCCGTGGAATTATACACGGGCTGGCCGTGTACTCTATCTTCTTCTTTTTTTTTCTTTATTTTTTTTTAATTTAAGGCACATACGAAACTTCACGCCTACATGGCCATATAGTTGCACACGACCTGAGTGTGTACTTCTCCGCCATAGTAACATAATATAAGCCTCAAAAATCAATAAATGCAATCTTAAGTAAAAAAAAATAATACTCTTAAGCACAGAAATTAAGCAGACACAATTATCAAACATAAAATCACATATAAGAGATAGGAAGTATAGCATTAAAAAAAAGTATCTTATCATAGTCCAAATCACAAGCAATTATAAGAGAGAGATTTTAAAAGATTAGGGGAATTCCTCTTGAAGTGTGCCTCCACTTAAAATCACTTGTGTTTTCTGTTTTGCCTCTCTTCTCCATTCTCAGTGAGGATTAGTTTGAGAAGTGCCTAAATAAAAGAAAGAAATAAAATTAAATCTTATGAAAGAAATAAAGAAACTTAATGAAACTAAGGGAAAAAGAAAGAAAAAGAAGAAGTGCTAATCTAAGGTCATTAGCTTGACCTTTGCATCCTTATCCTCCAGGATCCCAATAATATGCTTTAGTGATTTAAAAACAATATTTGGATGCTTATTAAATCTTTTGTTTTAGTTTTTGATCATAGCATTAAAAAAAAGCATCTTATCATAGTCCAAATCACAAGCAATTATAAGAGAGAGATTTTAAAAGATTAGGGGAATTCCCCTTTGAAGTGTGCCTCCACTTAAATCACTTGTGTTTTCTGTTTTGCCTCTCTTCTCCATTCTCAGTGTAGGATTAAGTTTGAGAAGTGCCTAAATAAAAGAAAGAAATAAAATTAAATCTTATGAAAGAAATAAAGAAACTTAATGAAACTAAGGGAAAAAGAAAGAAAAAGGAAGAAGTGCTAATCTAAGGTCATTAGCTTGACCCTTGGCATCCTTATCCTCCAGGATCCCAATAAATATGCTTTAGTGATTTAAAAACAATATTTGGATGCTTTATTAAATCTTTTGTTTTAGTTTTGATCAAGCTTTCTAAACTTAAAGTAAGATTTTTACTTGAATTTGCCCACTTATAATCAGCATGTTAATGCAAATCTTTTGGCCCATGCATCCTTTTCCACCACGTATCATTCCTTTTATGCCCATTAATGTAGTAATTTCATTCCTTGTTGGTTGTGATTTGATCGTATATTGTTCAAATGGGTCTTCGTATTGATCCTCTTGAAAATTTTAGCAAATCTTATTAATAGTATCTGCATGAAAACAATGAGATGTGTTAGATGGATATTTCACATAATTAAGAAAAGAATCTTTTACTAAAATTGTTTTAAAATGTGGAGGAAGAATTTTTAGTTCAAACTTTAGAATATGCTCCTCTTTAATATTTGGAGTGACCTCTTCAAAGGAGCTCAATTCATTCTTTGGAAACATTATCTTGAATTGAGTTTGAGGAGCATTTTCATTGCATGGCTTTGACTTTGGTAGTGGAATGTCCTCAGTGCTCAATGTCTCTAGTCCTGTATTGCTTGGCGAATCATCTTGTGAATTCCCAAGAGCTTTATTGGAGAAGCTTGTTTGTTGGGCTATTTGAATCTCAAGCATCTTCTTGTGAGTGGGTAGTTCATCAAATTTAGAGTTAAGTTGCTTTAAAGCTTCACTTTGTTGCTTATGTGCTATGAGAATATTCTCCAACAAAAGTTCTAAGTCGGACTCTTGCTCTTAAGATTGTGGTTGCACATTGTATTGATTCCCAAAGTTTAATTGATTTCCCCATCCAAAATCATAAGTGTTGTCACACCAATTATATTGTGTTGGAGAAAAATTAGATTCATGATGGGGCTTATAGGGATAATATGGATCAAACATGCTACTTGCTTGTCATTGACAATATGGGTGGCTTGCACCACAAAAATTGTAAGTGATAGGCGTTTGAGCATAAAATCCATTTCTCTCCTTCGTGATGGCTTCTAATTGAGTTTCCAATACATACTCTGCTATTTTTTCTCCCCTATCCATCTTAACTTAGGCTTACCATCCTACAAGGAAACAAAAAAAAAAATTTATTGAGGGTCTGCAAGTACATGGATCGTACAAATAGTAAAATTAAGATCGTTCCCACAATGATCGGGATTGAGTACTAAATTAAAGAAATTTTAATTATCTAGACTTTGAAATTGGTAAGGAATTTAAAAGAAACTATTAAAACTAAACTAATAATTATAAAACAATCAAATAATGAAATTCACAAAAACCAATGACAAAAGATTCTAGGACAAAGGTTTCACTAATTTAATTGTAATAGAAGATTAAGACTTTCTTTATCATGATTGATCAAGTTCTTGAAGGTAAATTATCATAATTTATCCTTTACCCTCTCTCAAGACCTAAAGGGTTATTTTAATTAAAATAATTTCATTCTTATAACCATTAACTCAATTAAAACCCATTAAATTATTTGATAATTTATTACTTCTCGTAAGATTAATCCTATTTTTAGGCATTAATTCTTAAGTTCAATTAATAGAGTTCTGAATTCAGCTTAATCTTTCGATCTTCACTCAAATGTCTTAGATCGTGTATACATGGGTACCAATATGCAGCAAGCATTAAGAATACTATTAATGAATCAACAAACATCAATCTACCATTGATAAATAAAAAAATTAAATCAATCCATAACAAAAAAGAAAAAGTTACATCCCAATCCTAGAAATAAGGAAATTAGCTTCTCATGGTTGTGAAACAATCCATGAAATACAAGAAAGTAAAAAAGCAACATGGAGTAAAATTCAACTAGAAAATAAAAGAGAAGAAAGAACTAGATTAAGAATGGTGTTGAATCTCCTTTTGGTTGCCCTTCAATCCTTGTAGCTGCTCCCCCCTTAATTCTGTGCGTTCTCCCTCAGATCTGGCTTATTCATTTTTTATTTATTAGGTCACATTTTCCTTCTAGGTCTCTAATTCAATTTTTGAGTCCACTTGCACTTTTAGGCTCATTTAACTTTGATTAGACTTCTTTTTATTCTAAAATTCTAATACCTTTAAAATTGCACCTGAAAATATAAAGGAAACTAAAAAATAATAAAAATCTGAATAAAATTAATTAAAAATATATAAAAATCTAAATAATTTAATATATAAAAATGTATGGAATTTTGCAATACATCAATAGCTCAATATTGAAAATAATAAATAGGGTTGCACAATATCTAAGAAAAGAAAGTCGGGATGCTCAATACCGGAAGAGAAAATCCAGCGGCTCAATGCTTGAGAAGAGTAAACTAGGCTGCACAATGCCTAGAAAAAGGAAGTTTAGATTGCTTAATACCCAAAAAAAAGAAAAAAAATCAGGCCATTCAATACTTGAAAAGAGTAAACTAGGCCGTGCAATGCCTTAGAAAAGGAAATTTGGACTGCTAACTGAAAAGAAAATCAGGTTGCAAAATGCTTGAAGAAAGGAAGCTGCTTTATCAATGATAACAAAAGGTGTTTATGCAAATGCAATGATTTTCATGCTGGTGAAATTAATGGAAGAATTGAAATTTCAAACTAGAGAACAGTTCTCAACAAAAAAAAAATGCCGTTTGAAATTCAATTTAAATAAGACAATTTTATTTTCAAAGATGAATTCACAATTGCATCAAAATACATGCTTATTTATTCGAGGAAATCAAGGTGATTCAGAAGGTGATGATAATGAAGGATAAGCGTTGAGAAGGAGTATTTCAAACCAAACCCCTAAGCAAACAAACAAAATGCAACTTCAAGTTCTTTTGCAACACCCTCAGATTTGAAAACTCCTCAATTCATGCCCAGTCGGGATTACAGTATAACAATGCTGTTTGATTTTCAACTTGCAGCTTCTCTTTTTCAAACATTTGTCAGTTTTTGTTTTGAATTTTCAGTAAACAGTCTAAACATTTACTTCCATCAAGAAAATATCTCAAATGTTGTATTTCTAAAGGAACTTTCTCTTTTTGCTTTTTCACTTTATTTTCTTTTTTCTTGTTTCTTTTTTCCTTATTTCTTTTCTTGTTTCTTTTCCTTTTCTTTTCTCTTTTTTGTTCTTTCTTTTCTTCAACGACTCAACTAACTAAAACATAAAGAATAAGGGCATTTTGTCTCAGAATTAAAATTTTGAGAATAAAACATTCAATCATTGATCAGCATGGACTTATGAGAACTTGTAACATGGCCAAGGTTAAGGGTTATGAAAGAAATAATATAAAAGGCTCAAGCAAGTGTTTTAAGGGTTAATTGGAATCAATGATCATTTATTGACTAATGACGGCATGTCATATTTATTTCACTTGCAACAGTTATTGTTTGAGTATTATTCTACTACGCAATCACTTTTCTTATTCTTCATCATTTCATTTTTTTCATTTTCTCCACTTTCGAATACTTTTTTTCCCTTTTTTTTGTTTTTTGCATTTGATATATTTTTTTTGACAACTCTAGAAATTGTGAACTAATCATTTAGTAAATGAAAATTTTTATGCTATCCCCTAATATAAGGGTGATCCTTGTCCAGGATTATTTTGAAGAAAACTTTTAGGCACAAAATTAGTAACAGAATAATTTATTTCAAGATAGAGAAACATGGCCAATCTTCATTTCAAATTATGATTGTATATTTTTAAAAACTTAATCTCAAGACAAAATTTAATGAAATAGCCCTTGAGGTGAAGAAAATTTTGTCATCACCATCAATATGCGCCAAATTGGATTCCTCCCATCTCTATCGTCAATTTTTCTTTTGTATATTCTCTTTCTTTCACACTATTTCTTTCTCTTTTTTTTTTTTTTACATAAATGTAAAGAGTTACCAAGGTATGAGACTATAAGGAAAAAAACACACTTTATTTCTCACAAAATCCTAGAGTAACATACTTTCTAAATGGAAGCAAAGTTCATACAAAATACTGAAAGTACGAAACAAAATAAACAAATGTATGATAAAAACAGCAACATGTAGACTCTGATTAGCACCTTAAGCAAGCTTGGGCAACAGATTATTTTCAACATTTGGTCCAGTAGGTTGCTCATTTCCAGCATCAAATACAATCTTGCCTGCATTTATCATTTTCTCCACTTAAATCTTGAATGACAAACACTCTTTCAATAGAGCACCTCGATGCCCCCATATGGTATTTGCAAGTCTCATTTGGATTATACCACTTAGGAACAAGATCTAGCATAGGTTCTAGAACTTCTGGGGCAACCTAGTTATCCTTCAACATACCATCATATATTTCAGAATAGCTTATTGGCACAGTTCACTCTTTCCTTTTTTGGTTTATTAAACTGATTTTGAAGATGAGGTACCGCATGACCAAGGTTGTTTGGTGGAGGATTTGGGAATGACAACTTGTTTACATGGAACTGGTTAGGGTTGAAAGCTTGTGATGAACCTGGAAAAAAAGGTGCAGGATAATTTGGAAGGTAAGATGGATAATATGGTGGTTAAAAAGGTGACATGGAGTATGGGATAGGTTGGTAAATGGGTTGATATGGTTTGCTTGTGTTAGGGTAGCCTCCAGTGTTTATCATGTGAACCTCATTGTTCTTCTTCTGAAAACCTGGCTTTTTAAATTTATCCTAGTACCTAGCCAGCCCACTCAACTTACCTTATCTTACAGCATCTTCCACTTGTTCACCTGATATGACCATATCAATAAAGCAATTAGTGACACAAACCAACAGCTTCTCAAGATATGCACTGCCTAGGGTCCTGAAAAAAAAGTCTGACAATTTTTGTGTCACTCAGTGGGGCGAGCATACTCCCTGAAAGTTTTAGCTTTTCCTTTCTTCATCCTCTGTAATTCAGATCTGTCAGGTGCAATATCAGTGACAAATTGATACTGCTTCACAAATTACTCTATTAAACTCTACCAACTCTTTAATTGATTTTTATCAAGATGCAAAATCCAAGTCAAGGTCTGCCCGCTAAATTATGTTGGAAACAGTGGATCATCAGCTTCTCATTACTGTGATAATTAGCCATGCTACGTGTGTACATGGTCAAATGAATCATAAGGTCTGTCTTTCCTTCAGACTTCTTAAAGTTGGAACTTTAAACTTTGCAAGTATCTCAATATCAGGGAAGAGACAGAAATCCTGCATATCCAGCCTTCCAGACGAATTCATGCCTTGCATAACTCTAACCTTCTCTTCCAACAACTCTATTTTGCTCATCATTCTGGCACCCTCTTCATCCTTGTGATGCTCCTTAACTCACCCCACCAACCCAGTCATTTCTTGGACATGATGACTTCCTTAATGTATTTGGGTAGCATGAAGCATGAGAACACAATATTAGGTGTGTCATTAGCAACAGTTTGACCAATAATCTCAAAGGAGGTAACACTAGCATTATTGTTTGGGAACACAATGAGCAAATTAGGATTGGGTAGTGAGTTCTGACTTGATTGGCCAACAGGTCCAACAGCTTCCTTATTCAACTGCATGCCCTTCGGCAGTGCCAAAATTTGGTCCATATTTCCTTCCAATTAGCTCATCCTTTCTTCCATTGAGGCATTGGGATTCACAACAAGCTGATTAGCCATTGTTGAAGGCCCAAGGTTTGATTGATTACAAGAATGAGAACGAGTTTCGATTTGGCTTCAAGCTCGAGCAACTTTGCGACGTGGCGCAATGGTGACTTATGAGAAGTTAACAAAATAATTAGTTCTGAGGATTATTTCTTAAAAATATTGCAAAGACAAATTTTACTTAGAACTTTTCTTCTTTTTTAGTTTTTTATTAATTTTTATTTGATTTTTTTAGAATAAGTGAATGCAAGAAATCACGCAAAATGGCAATTATGAATGACAAATTAAATTTTTATTTGGTAAAATGATGAAAAAATGTGAAATGTAATTTCAAAGAAATGATTGAATGCATATGGGAGATTCAAAATTATGGAATGAGCTGTTGGAATATTTATGAAACAAATGTGAAATTCAAATAAATACTGGTAAAAGAGATGAGAGAAGACAGTAATGGAGAACAAACACGAAATTGAATTTACCAATAAACAAATTAATTCATTTTTATGGAAAATCAACCAAAAGGTCGATGAAGAAATAAGAGATGTCTCAAGTCCCCATGTTTCCTAATTTGAACAAGTCCTAACGTTGGAAAAATAATATACATCAACCAATTATTTAAAATTAAAGATTACAAAATAGAGAATCACAAAGTATATAAAATTATTTTTATTTTTGAAAAAAGGTGAATGATTCTTGTTCGTTTGTTTTTTTTTTTTTTTAAAAAGGTGAAGACTATGTTTATTTTTAGCATGTACCACTATTTAAATGAAAGAATGAATGAATGACATGAAAGGTAGAAGGGATAAGAAAAACATATGCTTCCTTTTGTCCTAGCAGGGTATGGCCTATAGGTATATATTCCTGATGTTAGAACTCTAATTTGGCAGCCACTAGGTTCATTCTATTAGTGCATGGCTTTCCAAGATGAATCTATACTTCTAAAGGCTATGGTCCCCTAATTCCCCCTGTTCAAAGACAAAGACCCAATTTCATGAATTTGACGACAAGAAGGATAAACCCTCTAAATGTGATCAATCCATAAACCCTCTGAAGGAGGATAAACACCCTTCCTAATCCTCGGGTTCTCACAGGCTCAAGAATAGAGCCCCAAATGTATGTGAGAAAGGTGTTAGTGGCATGTGTGCTAGAAGCATACAAATCTGAAAAAAACCTAGGAAAAGAAACCCCAACTCGCAAGACAAAGCCGAGCAAAATAGATATACAACAGAACTAGCAATTGTCTATCTGAAAGTGTAAATAACCAAGCAGGATATAATTATTAAATCCTAAAATATATACAGGCACAATATGAGAATCAAAGAATACAAACAGGCAAAATGTAAGTGGCAAAATGGATAAGGAACAATAAATATACAATCAAGGATATGTGAAGCAAAGAAGAAACAAAACAGAAATAGCATCAATCAATAAATAATTGCAAACACATAATAGAAGTGAAACAAATAACAAAGCAACAAAGAAAAGGGGTAAAATGAATATTGTCAAGGTTATAAAATTTACACAACTAACTTAAACAGGCTTGACTATCCAACCACCCCTAGTGGAGTCGCCAAACTGTCACAATGTATCTAGAGGGCACTACGACTAGGGAGGCAACTAACAATTTTGTAAAAATAAATCTATGAAGTTGCCACTAATTTTTATTTGGGTAGGAAAAATTATTGGCAAAACCCTTTTTAGCAATTCAAACTAGTCTGCGAAATAGAGTTAGGTTCGTGAGTCGATTTATGCACAGAAAAGGGTGAAAACTTAACCCCACTACATATCTAATATATCCATCCTAAGATAACCACCTTAAAGCTAGTTGTGCAAATTAATAACCTCAAAAATATCTATTTTACCTCACAAAATTAGATAAAAAATTAAAAGATTAATAATGAATTAAATTAAAATATTTACAAAAAAATGAGCAGCAATTAAAGTATTCACAATATAATAAGCAATGAATTGAATTAAAAATATTTACAAGATATCAAGCAATGAATTAGATTAAATTAAAATATTTACAAAATATCAAATAATGAAATAAATAAAAATATTTACAAGGTTGACTTGCCTGAAGTGCCTATATATCCTCAATTGAGGAATTAAAGTCCCATAATTCGTCTATAAAATAATTGTGGGTTAAATGATTTTGATAAAAAAAAATTAAGGGTTGATTAAAAATGCTTTGTTGATGAAAATGTTAAATTGATTTTAAAAGAAAGTGATTAATTGTGTTGATTGGTTTGATTATTAATAAATTCCTATAGGATTGTGCTGTGAATTACTCACAGAGCCATCTCAAAAATAGGTCAGGGAGATTTACTTTTCAAAATCTACTAAACGTGCTGAACTAATTATTAACAAAATCCTACAGGATTAGGTCATAGATTACCCATAAAGCTATCCTGAAAACAGATCAGGGAGACATACTGCTTACAACCCTCTAAAGTGCTTAACTAATGACTAATGAATTCTTACAGGATTGAATCATGAATTATCCCCAGAGTCATCCGAAAAATAGGTCAGAAAGGCTTACTACTCAAAACCTCTAAATATGCTAATTTAATTGTTAGTAAAGAAAACAACACATTAAAATCAAAGATAAACTACTATTTTATTTTATTGCATACGAGTAATAAGACAAATGACAAATTGTAAACAAGAACGTGATTAAAATGACTTGCAATTATAATTAAAACACTAACATAAATACAACAAACACATATTTATCCTAAATTATTCATTATTTTTATTTATTTATTTGTTTTTTAAACTAAGCCCACAGGTGGGCCAGCAAAAGAAACTCAACCAAACATAGAAAATTAACCCTTTCAACAATTAGCTCCAACCCACATTGTTGTAAATGATGAAATAAAATGACATAACGTAAAACAAAAATGAAAAACCACATGAATAATATGGAAATGCCGAGGAAATATGTGAGGTGTTCTATGTTGAAAGCAGCTTGCTGCGAAACAGAAAATTAACAATGAGGGAGCAGCGAACTGGAATCTTTAAATTGATTCAACTTCCCAAACATGCCGTTTCTTCAAATAAAACAAAAAATAGATCGAATACATTCGAATAAATATGAACAAGCCAACTAAATCCAACACAGAGAGAACTAAATTCAAACAAACAGGGGAACACATTGAACGCATCATAACTGACCTACAAATAGGCAAACAACCCAGAAAAGAATGGATGAACCCAACGATATCAAAAAAGCACCAATATTAGAAAATTTTCACCACATACAAACACTCTTGCGAATTAATTCAAACAGCACACATGAAACTTATATCACTGTCATGGTAAGAAGCAAGGTTCTGAAAACTGAACCGGTCACTGAACCGGTCGAGGTACTGATTCAAGGTTTAATGGTCGAACCGTGGTCAAACCGGAATATAATTAAATATATATTTATATTTATATATAAATATAAGTATATTTATATTTATATACTAATAAAAATAATTTGAAACATAAAAAAATAATATCATAAAGTAAAAAAATATTCCATTCATATAAGTAATACAACAAATATTCTGAACGCTCTTACATACTGTCTAAGATTTTTCTTTAACAACTGCAAGCTACACATACAAAATTCAATCACTAGATGAGATCTTCAATCACTGGAGTTGTTTGGAGTTGTTTGCCTCAATTTCAAAACTTGTCAATTTTGATAACCTATATCAGTTTTCACAAATTTTGTACCTAATACGTGTTCACATAATCACAATGTGGCCTCACTTTCACTTCCGTTTTATATAACGTCTTCGACGACTGTCTAAGACACAATCACACACACACATTGAGCAGAAATGAGTAATAGATGTAAGAATTAATAAAGTCTCTACCTAAAACAACAATAAAACTGTAAGGCTTTAACCTGGAGGTGCGGTGTAGAGGCGGGAGTTGCGGTGCTGAGGCGGACGCTGCGGTGCCGAGGCGGAACGGACGGTGCTGGTTGGCTGGGGTGCGGGACGCGGGATGGAGGCGGCAGCTGTGCACGACGCGGGACGGAGGTCTGGAGGCGGTTGCGGTGTGTTCGTTCTGCGAAGTGCGGAGGCAGACCGGGCCGGAGAGTTTTCAACCCCCTCTGGAAACGACGCCGTTTTGATTTTTTTTTTGTTGTAAAATTAAGAGCAAAACAATGTCGTTTTGCTTAAAGAATTTCGAAAAAAAAAAGTTCAGAACTGGTAACCGTACGAACCGGTACCAGTGTGATCGGTTCGCCCAGTTTGAGACTGGTTCATCGGTTTTTGACCTCTCCGGTTTTGGGAAACCGCCTGAACAGGTGAGGAGATCGGTTCCTGGTCCGACCGATTGAACCAACTGGTCCGGTCCGGTTTTCAGAACAGTGGTAAGAAGCTTCAAATCAGAATGACCTAAAACCACCTGACCAAAAACACGACTAAACTATTTCATAGACTCAGTTTCCTAATGCACAGAGCACACAACTTAGACCTCATACACAATGAAAACTTTGCATATGGGAACGGGGGAAGCTTCGGCTCACACTTTTCCTCAAACATATTGAATGCACGGTTAACCAAACATGTTATGCTGTCATGTAGAAAAATGAACATTATGCTGAATGCAAATGATTTTTTGTTTTGTTTTTGTATTTTGTTTACCTTTTTCTTTTAAAAAATGCTTAAAAGAGTGTAAAGAAAACACTTAATATGCTAAATGCAAATGAATTTTTTTTATTCATGCAAGAATATTATGCGGACACATAGGAAAATGATCAGTGTACTAAAAGTGGATTTTTTGTTATGCGACGCATGCAAAAATGTCATGTTGATAATATGTATAGAAAGATGGTAAATGTGTAGTTTCTTTATTTAAGATGCATGCCAGATGTTATGTTGATGTGTGCAGAAAAATGACCACTGTACTATATGCAAAATTTTTGTGAGATGTTTGTAAAAATGTTATGATGATATATATACAAAGATCATGAGCATGTTGAATTCAAATAAATTTTTTCTTTTTGTTATGAGATGCGTAGAAAATGTTATGTTAATATATAAAGAAAAGTGACTAGTGTAATAAAAGTAAATAATGATTGATTTTTCCTTTCTTTTTTTTCTTTTTTTAGATGCATGCTAAAATATTATGCTGATATGTATAGGAAAATGATGAGTATGATAAATGCAAGATTTTTTCTTCCTATGTTTTTTTTTCTGTGATGCATGCAAAATTTTATACTGATGTATACAGAAAAATTATTAGCATGCGAATGTAAATGATTTTTATGTTATTATCTATTGTTCTCTTTTTTTTTATGAGATGCGTAAAAGTGTTAGGTCGAGATGTGTAAAAAATGAACAATATGCAAAATAATAATGATTTTTTTATGAGATGCATGCAAGAATGTATGCTAATGTGTAAAGAAAATGAACAACATGCTAAATGTGGATGATGATTATTATTTTATTTATGATATCCATGTAAAAAATGCTATGCTAACATGTATAGAAAGTGTACAGTGTGCTATTTTCCTTGTGAGATGCATGCAGGAACGTTGGTATATGAAAATATTTTTTCATTCTTTTTCATTTTAAATGCAATAATGTTATGTTGATATGTAAATAATATTACCAATGCACTAAATTTATGGGATTCTTCTTTTTTTTTTTTAGTTTCTCTTCTGTTTTTTTTTATTTTTTTATTTTTTTTTGCAAGAATATTATACTGATATGTATAGACAAATAATGAAAATGCTATATGCAATACATTTTTCTTTACATGGATGTTAGATGAAATGGATGAATGCTGCATTGGAGTTGGTAAATTGTTGACCCATTAACAATGACCTTATTTTCTTTTCAAACAGTATATCACTTCTTTTTCCAAGAAGATTTCACAAATGTTATTTGTCATGTTGATGGGTTAATCAATCTTCCCAACTTATAAAATTCACTAACGCATAGAGATGTAAAGTATGATGTATTTGACAAACATTAGGCAAAAAAGATACTTTCGTCCCTCAACTTATTTTTTGTTTTTATTTTGGTCTCATGTCTTTTTTTTCTTTCGATTTGATCCCCTAACTATAAAACGTTAGGTAAAAACATTCAAAATCTCACTTCTATCATACCAACTAATGGAACTCTCTTATCTGGCTTTTAACAGTGCTTTTGTGACTTAATGCAACGCTAAATTACTTTTTTTTTTTTTGCTTCTTATTGAAATGTCGTTGTTTGGAGGGTTATTGAATTTCATTAATGTTACTTTCCTTCCTCCCCATTTCATCTTCTTTCTTGTATGCTAGGGTTTTTGTAGGTTACAAATTAAGATGGATTTGCAAAGCTCATCAATGAGTGAAGGTCATTTCTATTACTATAGGGTTAGAGCCACTGTTCGCTCTGTTAGAATTGAGGCTAACCTAGGGAGACAATTCTAAAGTTGTAGGAACTTCAGAGTAATAAATTATTTTTTCTCATATGTGGTTTCTGGTTTTTGACACAATAAAACAAGTTTATTGGTTTCATTCTTTTCGAACAGCAAGGTGAAAGATGTGGTTATTTTTATTGATATGATGAAGAAGCTGTTGATGAAAAAAATTTGACTATTTGGAAGCAAAAGAAAAGAGTTGTGAAGTTGCAGAGAGAAGCCTGCAAATTGGTAATAATCTTCCACATACATGCAAATTAGAAACAATCTTCCATGGAAATCGAAGGAAACAAGTGAATGCTTTACTAATTTTCCACGGCAACACTCTAATTTTTCCTTTCTCCTTTGACCCTCTATGCTTGCACATTTTCGCACTCTCCTCAAACTTAATTCTTCCAATTCCTCCCAATGTTTTCATCATTGTCTGAGTTGGCTCAGTACTGCACACACCAACAACGTCGTTTTGACGTTTTTAAT
The DNA here is from genome assembly GCA_019955255.1 of Castanospermum australe. Lineage (NCBI taxonomy): Eukaryota > Viridiplantae > Streptophyta > Magnoliopsida > Fabales > Fabaceae > Castanospermum > Castanospermum australe. The sequence goes on from NSJW01000114.1 coordinate 111,894, forward strand.
GAAGGATTAAACCACATAAGCATGTTAAACATCAGATAGGAGAATTTGGTAGTTGGTGTGATGAAAGTGAGATTTTGCATGTTTTTGCTTAACGTTTTATAGTTAGTGGACCAAATCGAAAGGAAAAAAAGATATAAGACTAAAATGAAAACAAAAAATAAGTTGAGAGATGAAGGTACACTTTTTGCCACAAGCATTATTCAATTTTCTTTTTTATTTAATTTTTTTTTATGAAATAGGATATGTAATTCTTAGATTGAGTTAAGAAATATTGACCCACTAATATGGCTTCATGATCAAATATGACTTTGTCATGCTAATGGACTATGCAATCTTATTAAGCGATATGCTTCATTAATGCAAAGCATGCAAGAGATGAATGCATCTGGTGATATGAAGATGATATGCTCTGATTGTGCCCTGATCAAGGGTGACTTAGGATTAGAAAATTTCTATCCTGATGGCATCTATGGATTTTTCTAACAGTGCATGGCTTTCAGGTGGTTCTATCTAATGGATATTGGTCTCTAAATTACCCTTGTCTTTTAGGCAGGGATCTCACTACATAGATGATATCCACAACAACAGGGGAACCATTAGATGCGGGACATATATGAAAGAAGGCAAAATTTGGTTGGAGTTTTTGCAATAACCAAACAAAATGTATATTTAAAATGGCTATCGCTACACAACCCCTTAATCTTAGTTTGCACTCAAGCCTAGGTATAGGATCTCTCTTAAAGTGTGTGAGGATAGTGAAAGTGTAGTGTGTGATGAGAGCATGGATGCAATCCTAAAAGTCTCCTAAATCCCACCTGTAAGATAGAAAATTAGGCAGTACAGATATATTGCAAAAATTGTCTATCCTATGGTTTGAGCATCAACAGAGCATCAAAGTAACCTATATCATGTGAATAATTAAAGACAAATTTACCTTAATAAACCAAACAATTAAACAAGATAGAAAGCATCGAGATGTCAACAATAAAAACAATAATAGGCAAAATGAACAACAACATCAGACAAGCAAATACCATAACCAAAATAGAGGTAAGAGAAATACAAGAAAAGTCATTACATTTTGCACAATCAACTTTAATATATGTATGTCCAAAAAAATTGACTTTAATAGGCTTACCTCTCCAACCATCCCCACTGAAGTTGCTAAACTGTTACAATATACCCGAAAGGCATTGCGACAAGAGGCAACTAAATTTATAAAAAAATTTAAGAGTCACTGACAATTTTTATTTGAAAGAAAAAATAATTGAAAAAAACCCTTTTTGAAAGAAAACTGGTTTTTGATAATGAGATTAAGTTCGAGAGTCAAATTATGCACATAGAAACTTAATCCTACTGCACTCTTGATATATCTGTCATAAAATAATTACCAAAAAGCTAATTGTGCAAAATAATTATGACCTCAAAATGTATTTAATTTACCCCAAAAGCAAAATAACAAATAGCAAATAATGATGAAAGACAAACAAAGAATTAAGTGAAAAATATTTATAATTTTGACTTGCTTTACATTCCTATGTATCCCCACGTGCAAGGGGAAGTAAAAACCACGTAATTCTTATAGAAAATGCTTGTGTGTTATGGAATTTTAACTAAAAATTAAGGATTGATTAAATAAAATAAAAAAATGATTTGTGTATCGATTAAATTGAAAATGCTTTGATGATATTGATTAGAGTAAAATTGCTTCATTGATAACTGATTGACTAAATTAATAAAGATAATTGATTAACTAAAAAAGGGATGATTGATTGGTTGTTTTTAACAAAAAAATGATTGATGCTATATCACTCATGAATCAAAGAGACGCCATGTCTACATTGATTGTTATTTTCGAGACTGAAAAGTCATCACAATAAAATTGTCTCTAATACTATGGATTAATGAAAATTTTCATAATTTCTAAAAAAAATATTAATGATTAAAAAGTTATATAACACCTCATAGTCAAAGAGTGATCACGACAACGTTGACCATTAGTAATCCTAAATTTTTTCAAAACAAAAAAATTATCATGACAACATCGTCCCTAGTTAATCAAATGTTTCAAATTAATTTAAATTTAAAGATTTCTAAAGGATGATTAATTAAAATCTATAATTACTTCATCGTCCTTAGTTGATTAAGTGTTTCAAATTAATTTAAATTTAAGGATTTCTAAAAGATGATTAATTAAAATCTATGATCCTTTCTAAGTTAAAGAGTCATCATGACAATAATGATCGTTAGTAATTCTAAATTATTTTCAAGATGAAAGAGTTGTTATGACAACATTATCCTTGTTTGATTAAGGATTAATTAAAAAATTTTAATGTAAGAATTTTAAAATGATTTTTTTAATTAATTTTGGAATTGACGCGTTGTCACGATAACATAGTCCTAATTAAATTATTTTTTAAATTAATAAATTGTCACAACTCATATGACTTAGATTAATTATTTAATTATATTTATTATTATTTATCTAAAATTATTTATTTTATTTTATTATTATTATCATTTATATTTTTTTATTTTATCTTTTACCTACTTTTTATTTTAGCATACTAATAAAACCTAAGTCCAAAAATAACTCTTTAACCATTAATAATCTTAAGTCAAATCTAATTATGATCTCAAACATTAGGCACAATTAAATTTTATGAGAATAAAACCCGAAACAATCAATTAATCCAAAAATCCCTAACCAAAATAAATACATTAACAAGTGGGAGTGCAGGTGAAGTGGGTGACTGTGAGTGGAGGTGAGTGTGTGCTGTAAGGTGCTAAGTGGGACTGCAGAGGAGGTGAGTGTGTGCTGTAAGGTGCTACGGTGCTGTGTGGATGTAGAGGTGTGTGGTGCTCTGTTTTAGGGAGAAACAGGGGCCAAGTGAGGTATGGTGTTGGCGACTGTGTGGGATTGAAATGCCATGTTGAAGTGAATGAAAGTAAAGGTGTGGTGCTCGATGTGTGCGTCTCCGTGAGGCAATGTGTGAGGTTGTGTAGTGTTGGCTGTGAAAGAAGCAACAGATGTGCTGTGCTGCGGTGGGTGTGGGTGTGAGTGCTTCTGTTTTGGGCGCGAGGAGTGTGTGCAGTGCGAGGTGCTGGGTGTGCCATGAGAGAGATGTGGGTGCTTCGGTATAGTACAGAGTGCGTGTGAGGTGGTGCTGGTGCTGTGAGGTGAGGATGCCGTGGGAGTGATGTGGGTGCTGGTGGCTTGTAGGGGTGCTGTGTGTTGGTGTGGATCTGTGGGAGTGCAGAGCCGTGGGTGTTAGGTGCTGTGAGGTGAGGATCTCAATGAAACAAAATGCCACAACCCAGCAAACCATAACCGCAGGCTAAAGAGGAGGAATAAACTCACAGTGCTGGCCCTCTCTTCCCTTCATGTTCTCCTGTGTTTTGATATTTTGGACTCTCCTCTCCCAGTTGCTCTTCTTCTGATGCTTCCCTTCCTTCCCCCTTGTGAATATGTGCTTGACAGAAACATAATACTCCCAGTCCCCAGCGTGCTGGTTTTTGGTTTTTAGCTTTTTTATGTCTGTGTGTGCTCCCTTGAGAATCTGCCAGCCTCTCTCTTTTTCACTGCTCCCCCTGAAATGTGGGACTCTCCCCACCTCACAAGTGGCAAAACCGTTATGCTAGTTGGCTTCCCAGAATATTCTAGACAACCAAGGAGATTTTTATGAAGAAAGAAGTAGACTGGGCCAAAGAATTGGATCAAATGGGTTTAGCCTAAGTTTTGTGAGGAGGTTGAAATCATAAAAGTTGGGCCAAAGACTTGGTTATAGAATTCTCTTTTTTAATTTATTGATTGTTTTTGTCTTTTAATTATTTTAAAATTTTGACATCTTAACAATTTCTGTTCCCTTTTTTTTTAAGAAAATTGATTATTGAGTAAATTAGCTTGAAATAGCATAAATTTGAGTTTTGAGGGTTTTTTCACTTTTTTTTTAATTTTCATTCATGATTTTTATAATTTTTTAAATTTTATTAGTTTAAGCAAAATACAGTATTTATAGTAATCTTAAAAATTATTTATATATTCAATTATTTCTTGTCACAGTGCCATCTGCATACCTCGTGGCACTCGTTGCTAGTAGAAAAATACATAAAGCATGACATTTATGCACATAACTTTATGTGATTTCATGAGTTATTTTGATCATTTAAGCGTTACGTATTCATGTGATTTAAGCTTGAATGATTAGAGTCACCATTAGATTCAAAGAAAACTCAAAAAGTATATGAGGCATGTAGGGAATAACTTCACTACAATGCTATATATTTAAGCCTTTATGCTTATTTTGTTTGAACTAGTTTTCTTATTTAAAAGATATATGGAAATAAACTATATAAGTAATTAACCAACCTATTTGAATAAATTATTAATATACCTCTAATGAGTATATGGATAATGAGTCATGAATAGAGTTATCTCATCATAAGTGGTCAAGATCCAATAGATATTAGTGGACAGAGTTTTTTTTTTTTTTTTTGAAGTTACAAAAGAGATTTTAGACCTTATATGAAGAGGGTGAGTGGGCTAAAATTAAAATAAAATAGTCAGAATAAAATTTAATCCCAATATCAAGCAAAGACCCCAAAAAACTTAATGTTAATTGAATTAGGACTCTTGAGCCGTGTACATAATTTATTTCTTAATGCAAATTGATGTGAATAAATTTGAGCCTTTTTTTCACCAGAATGAACAACACATAAATGAGAGTACATGGGAACTCTCTATTTTTCTGATAATTTTCATAGAGGTGAAAGTCTGTAGAACATTCTTTACATATTTAGTGGACTAAAAAAATGAAAAGACAACACCAATGAAGATGAAAAGTCAAACTTGATAACTTGAAGGTTCACTTGCACTTCTTGTCTCAAACATTCTAACACAGAAGTTGGAAGCAAGGAGAAAAGAGAGATGCAAGATACCCAAATGAGGGAAGATGCTCCAAAATCCCAAGAGTGCCCACCAACACAGTTTTCATTTTGGAGAGAATGATAAGAAAAGATATTTAAAGAAAATAAAAAAAAATGAAGAAAGTAGAACGGAAGGTTTATTAATAAATTCCTCTTTCATTATTTAGATGTTTTAAATCTTTTAAAATCTTTCAAATTGGAGAAACTTTAAAATATTCATAAAAATTAATAAAGAAGAATTTTGAAAGATAACTTAAAACTTATCATTTTCTTCCCCTTTTTTTTAATAAAATTTTCAAACAAGGGTGAGATTTATGATAAATTTCTTTTTTTCCTGATTTCCTCTCCCTAACCCCTATCTTAACATAGCATTAAAGTCTTCCTTTTGCAAAGCTTATCTCAAAGATATGGGTTTTTCAAGAGCCCACATACCCCAAATTCTTTTGTGCCCTGCCATGGTAGTGTGATGTTTTTCTAGCATGTTGAGGTGAGGCTTGACATGTTAACCCAGCCTTCTATCGCTCAAAATATATCACATTAATACTTTTGTGCCCTGCCATGGTAGTGTGATGTTTTTCTAGCATGTTGAGGTGAAGCTTGACATGTTATCCTATCATTCTATCGCCCAAAATATATCACATCAATACTTCGTAGCATAACCATAGAAGAGAGTGAAATGCCTTTAAACTTGACTTGATTTACGAGCCTTGAATGAACCAAAGGATGATGATTAAAATATTAGCAAAACTTTGTAAAAAGAAGTATTATCAAAACTCTGTAGTCAGTTAGGTTGCTATATACACGAGCTTAGCAAAATGATAACCCTCATTATAACTAATAATGGGGTAATTTGAAGCATTTTGATAGAGAGGTCACTGCAACTTCGACAAATGAGGAGAAATAAATGATATATTGTCTCTTAATGACTACCACAAAAGGGACAATTATACTAGATATGAACATGACCCTCTTTCTTTTAAAAAAATGAATCAAGTGATAGAACTTTTTGACAAAAAAAAAAGAAACGGGTCATGGAAAAATTCAAAATTATGGTTCTAAAGAGAGTTGAGCTAGCCAAGGAATTTGGTGTTTCATACTTTCGTTTTTTGTTAGAAAGAAGGCAAAAAGCCCAAACATAAGAAATAAAACTGCAAAGCACAATCACAAAAATAAAAATTCTCGTAGCAGCTCTACTGGGAATATTAGGAGGAGAGATTCAGACCGTAAAGCAGCAGTAATTAAAGAGACTAAGATTTGCTTATGAAATCAGCACTTTGATTATCTTTCTTAATAACATTTAGTCTAAGTGTATGTTTCACGTCCATTTTTACCCCATACCAAATATGTCCTAAGGTGAAAATGTTCCTTAAACAAGTCATCATTCTTCTAGTAGTGTGATTCCCAATAGGCTTTCCTTTGGTAGTATCTACAATAGACTTGAAATTTAATTTCAATTGGACTTTCCTGCAACCAATATTCCAGAAATAAAACTTTAAAAAAATTGTTAGATTTGTGATATGAGTATCCTGTGAACTAACCTATATATGAATTCACTTTTAACCCACACAATATGTGAGTTTTGTGGATCAGGACCAAATGACCCACATAATACATTTTTGAGGACTAAACCACTTAAATACATGGCTAGCCCACTAGGCCTATGGGATTTAACCCATTTTAAACACTACTGCCAAGTGGCCCAAAGACTTCCAGTTGCAAGTCACGAGATTGAATATGGACCTGAGTCTCATTCAGAAGAAAAAGAGTAGGAGGGGATTTCTTTATTTTTGTTTCGATAGGTTTATCATTTTATGATGTAAACCTGCACATTGCGCGGGCGCCTCAAACACTCAGATCCACACTTCTGTTTTAACTTTTAAGTAGATAAAGCAACAATAGAGAAAAGATTCAAATTCAATTTATGGTTCTACTGTTCCAGTCATCCCTGCATTTAGTCAGGAAAATTTTCTGAAATATAGAAGGAATTTGGAAATGTTGGAAACCTTTACAGATTGAATGCATCCCTAATTTTTCATGCACCAATGTCTTTTTTACCCCACTAGTACAGCTGCTATAAATATGTACATAGCAAGGTTTCAAACCGATTATCTCACCTTCCACATTATTCTTAAAAGGGCACCACAATTTATCCTATGATTAGATAACTATGCAAAACATCATAGAAGCATCCACATAGTGTGTTTGAAGTTTGAATCAATGGTCTCACTCTGATTCTTAATGGTAAAGTAGATAACATAAACCCAAAGGTCTTTGGCAGTGCGTTTCTCCAATATCAATATTCCATGACATTAATGCTTGACTTTCAAAGGACTTTTCTATTGCTTACACTTAACGCATTTCATTTTCATCACAGGAAACAACTCTATTGGTTATAAAGCATATAGGGTGTCTAAAGTGCATCCCATTAGCAAATCCTAGAAAACGAACAGACACCACATCTCATTTTATTTGAGTCCCTTTACTTTAAAATTATTAAAACTTATTGCTCCAATATGGTACTTCAGTTCAATTTTAGCCCTTTATATGGTCTTTAAGTTTGATGTGAATTTTATTGATACCTTTGATAAATGAACAACTACAACGTAGAGATTATATAGTTGCCTTGCCATCTTTCAAATATGTAAACTAAACTTACTCCAAAAATACCAAGTAATACATCAATAAAAAAATTTACAGGGAAAAGAGAATAGATCATTTCCAAAACTTGGATAAAGTATATACAATGTTACCTTCTTGGTCAAGATCTATTTGCTTCTACTGACATCTGCTCCTGTATCCAAAAATCAGCCTGCAATTATTTGGCACACATAAAGTTGTTCTATTCCTATAGTTATGTCAATAACATGTACCTTATTTTGAACTTCAAATAGCTGGTCTAGAATGACTTGTGTCTATAAAATGATATTTCAGATAGTGCTAGATAGCCAACACGAGTCACAAAGCTTTTCTTAAGGAAACTTCAGAGTAGCTAGTGAAAGATTAAAAAGAATATAAACACAGTAAATCATATTTTTCAACCATACGTATAACTTTTGAATTATCAAAAACAGGACTTGTAATTTCTTGACAATATCATTTTCTTCACTTATGTTAAATTCTTTAGTGAAGAGTAAATCCTATTGATGTCAATTTTCTATAACCTAATTCCATTATATGTTGTTTGAACTGGCAATGCAAAATCTTCAGAGATTTTTAAAAATATGATCATTTTCAAGATCAAAATTTCTTGTGTCATTATATCATAGTTTACCTTTATTGCATAGTAACGATGAATTGACAATATTATTAGCAAAAACAAATGTTACAGAAAATATCTAACAAAAACATGAGATCAAAAGGAGAAAACTACATCATCCAAGTGGCCAAGGTTGCTGCAACAACTAATTAAGTACCATATTAGTAAGCATTTTGCCTTTCTCCTGATTCTCTGATAATTTGCTGAAAAATTAACATTTTCGTAAACATAAATCCTGCATTACCTTTGTGGACCTCACTTGCTTGAGAGATGAATCCAATTGATGCTCAAGACCTTTATCATTCAATAGGCACCCTAGAAGGTTTCTGCAGAGGTAGGGACAAGAGCCATGGTCATAATAATGAATTCTTGCTAATACAATTGGTAAACTATTTTTTGAAAAATATGAATATTCTATAATGGTGACTATTTGACCACAAGCAAATTTTCTCACACCGTAACCCACAAGACATTAATAGAAAAATGGAAGTCAAGTTATAATTGTTTTAGCACTACTTGTTTTATAATTCATTTATGTATTTGTTGTAATACTCTTCTGTGAAATTCACTAACATCCGAGTGCTTGTGTGTGGGCTCTTTCACCAAGGTGGGGGGAGATGGCAGTGGTGGGGATGAGAGCTGGGTCGGGGAGGTGGCGAAAGGGTTGGAGGCGTAGAGGTTGAAATCAGCACTGTTCTGCCATGCGTTACACGCAGATTGTCTGTTGTAATAGATTTTGGTATCGAAATGAAGTTGTTGTTCACAAAAACAATGCACGTCATATAAAGACGTGTACAGGTTACAAAGGAGTCCTGGATAGGATAAACACAACAGAAACATTCTTATCTACAAGTCTCAAACAGATTAACCTATGTATCTTATCCTATACAATCAATATCTATCGCAACAGATTAACAAACTCTTATCTGTTTGTTCTCTTATCTGTCTGTTCTCCAATACTTCCCCTCAAGTTGGAGCATGAAGACATGAAATGCCCAACTTGCTGAGAATGGTAAGAAACGCCGTTTTGCCTAAAGCTTTGGTGAAAATATCGGCTAACTGAGATTGAGAGCGAGCATAGGAAGTTGAAATTGTGTTGGCCAGTAGATGCTCTTAACAAAGTGATAGTCCAATTCAATATGCTTTGTCCTTTCGTGAAATACTGGATTTCCAGCGATATGGAGAGCTGCTTGATTATCACATAGGAGCTGCATGGGTTTGCTATGAATGACACCGAGAGAACCAAGGAAAGATTTTAACCAAACAAGTTCTGCCGTCGTGGTTGCCATGGATCGGTACTCAGCTTCTACTAAGGAGCAGGAGACAGTTACTTGCTTCTTTGTCTTCCATGAAATGGGTGAAGTTCCCAACATTATAAAGAAACCAGTGAACGATCTCCTCGTGAGAGGGCAACTTGCCCAATCTAAGTCGGAGTAAGCATGAATTTGTAGATCACAATCTGACTTCATGAGAAGGCTCTGTCCCGGATTTAGTTTGACATACCTTAGAACGCGAATCACTGCGTCGAAATGTTGTTGTTTTGGACACTGCATAAATTGAGAGAGCGTATGTACCGCATAACTCAAATTCGGTCTTGTGACAGTAAGGTAAACAAGGCGTCCTATGAGATGTCTATATCAAGCAGGGTCTTCATAGTTCGGGCCGTCAGTAAGAGCGAGCCGGTGGTTTTGTTCAATGGGGAAGGATGCTGGCTTACAACCAAGTACACCGGATTCGGAAAGAATGTCCAAGGCATATTTGCGTTGACACAGAAAGATACCAGCAGAACTTTGAGCAATTTCAATCCCTAAAAAATACCTTTAAGGCACCTAAATCCTTGATTTTGAAGCAGCTATTAAGATAGTCTTTCATCTCCTAGCATGCGTTAGAGTCATTTCCCGCGAGTACAATGTCATCAACATAGATGAGTAATGCTAGAAACATGTGCCTCGTTGCAAAGTAAACAATGTGTAATCAGCTCTTGATTGTACAAAACCGTAAGCTTGCAAGGAAGAGCTCAACTTAGCGAACCAATTTCGCGGTGACTGCCTTAGACCATACAGCGATTTATTTAATCGATAAACTTTGTTGACTGATCCATTGGTGAAGCCAAGGGGAAGCGCATGTAAACTTCCTCATTGAGATCTCCATGGAGAAATGCGTTATTCACATCAAGTTGATACAATTCTCAGTTTTTCACAGCAGCGACAGCAAGCAGTGTTCGCACACTGACCATCTTGGCCACAGGTGCAAACGTCTCATTGAAATATTCTCCTGGAACTTGATAGTTTCCTGTAATGACCAATCGCGCTTTATAGCGTTCAACTGATCCATCGGAGTTATATTTAATTCGAAACACTCACTTTGAAGGCAAAGCACATTTTCCTGGTGGCAATTCTGCTATGTCCCAGGTGTGATTTTCTTCTAGGGCATCAATTTCTTTTCGCATGGCATCAACCCAACGGTTGTTAGCCAGAGCTTCTTTAAAAGAGCTGGGTTCCTTTCCTGTGCTTATTGCTACCAAAAAAGCTCGATGTTGCATGAAAAATTTAGAACAACTCACATAATTAGAGATAGGGTAAGGTGTACCTGAGATGGGATCGGTCTTGGCTAAGCTTGGTGAGGCTGTATGTGTACCAGTAGCATTGCATTTGTAATCCTTCAGATAACTAGGAGCTTTTCGCTCCCGCTGTTGATGACGGGTTGTAGTATGATTGGGGGGATCAAGTTCTCTTGTGGATCGTGCAGAACTCTCTTTGTCTTGCAATAACGGAGGGTCCAAAGGAGGGCACTGTTGGTGATCAACTTGCGGAGGAGGTTCGTGCTCCAGTTCAGGCTCGTTTGCTGAGTCGAAAACATCATGAGAGGGATATGTGGTTGGCAGCATTAGCGGATGGCCATCGCGTGTCACAGATGCCTCATGAAGGAAGGGAAATTTACTCTCATGGAATATTACGTCGCGTGAGACAAAAACCTTACGGGTTTCAATATTGAACAGCTTCCAACCTTTCTTTCCAGGGGATAACCAACAAAGATGCACCTTCGAGATCTCGCAGCAAACTTGTGATGCGGTTTAGGTCGAGGATAAGCATAGCACAAACATTCAAACACCCTCAAGTGTTCATACTGGGGTTGCATGCCAAAGACAACCTCATAGGGTGTTTTACCAGCAAACAGCCTCGAAGGAGTTCGGTTGATCAAATGAGCATCTGTCAGTACGCATTCGCCCCAAAACTCCACTGGCATATGAGCCTGAAATCTTAAAGCTTGTGCTACAATCAATATGTGCCTATGTTTCCTCTCCACGCGGCCATTTTGTTGTGGCGTATCCATACAGGACGTTTGATGTATTATCCCTAATTCACCATACAAATTCATCAAGTTGTTTGCCTTAAACTCAGTTCCATTGTCTGATCGAAGAATTTTTATGGTTTTATCTAATTGATTTCGGGTCATGGCAAAGAAGTTTTTGATATGATCAAACGTTTCACTCTTTTCGGCCATCAAAAAGATCCACACGGCTCGACTGAAGTCATCAACGACTGTTAGGAAGTAATGGGCACCAGTAGATGAGGACGCTTTATAAGGTCCCCATATATCACAATGGATAATCTCAAAACAGTCTTTACTACGATTTTCACTTAAAGAAAAGAAAGATCGAGTTTGTTTAGCACGATAACATACATCACAAGGTTTAGAATCCATTTTTCTACCCCTAACATGGTCAAGATCCGGAAGCATAGAGACGGCTTCATTCAATGCATGCCCGAGACGTTTGTGCCATAATGCCAAGGATTCGTGTGTCCAAACTGCAAATGCTGTGCTTCCATGCGGTCGATACGCATACACGCCTTCACTTTGCTCACCCAATTCAATCTCCATTTTCAAAGTTGGGTCCTGCAAAATACAACTCTTATTAGTGAAAGTCACAACTTTGTTGCTTGATTGAATGAGTTGTGCCACTGAGATCAAGTTACACTGCAGGTTAGGAACAAATAAGACGTTATTCAATTCCAAATTAGGTTTAAAAACAACCGTTCCTCGCTTGATAGCATAGGTTGTTGTTCCATTAGGCAAGCCGACAATCAAGGGTTTTATATTTGTGATGTTATGCAGCAAAGCAAGCGTCCCTGTCATATGTTGGGATGCACCGCTATCAACCAACCACTGAGAGGGGAAGACGGTATTACTAGACAGTTTTTCAAATGATTGAGGTTGGTCCACCAAAGTCAGGAGGCGTTCTATGATCGCTGGTGTTAATGCTGAGTATGCTACTGCCTGTTCTTGCTGATCTCCTGACTGTGCTGCATGGGCTACGGTCGAATTGGATTGTCCTCCAGAATGTCCTCATCCTCGGCCTCTGCCATTACTATAGTTGGGGTATCCATGAACTTGCCAACATTTGGAGGCCTCATGGTTGGTCTTTTCGAAATGAGAACAAGGGGGTCGTTCTTTCAATTTTTCGGGCATCATTTTCTGCGATATGTTAGCAGTTTCCTGCTGTGATCTTGTTTGTGCTGCATATCCAATAGCTTCAACCCGTTCATTATGTCCAGGCGCAATGGTTCGATGTGTCTCTTCTTGCGTCACCATAGCATAGATCCTGTTAATGGAAGGCAAGGGAGTGGAGTTTAATATCTAAGTATGCAAACTCCCAAACATGGCATCATCTAGTCCCATAAGAAATTGATAAACACGATCCTTCTCAGTTTCTTCATTAACATGTTTAAGCACTGGACATTTATCTCAGCATGAACATGAATGCACAGTTTTGTTTGCCTGCAGTTCATCCCACACCACACACAGTCGTGTGTAATAATGGCCAACAGACATGCCTTGTTGTTTAATGGTTGTCAACCTTGCCTTTAGTTGATACAAGCGAGGCACATTCTCAACTGAGTACCTCTCCTTCAAATCATCCCATAGATCTTTCGCAGCATCGAAGTACTGGATAAAAGGCTGCAGTCGGGGATCAATGGTGTTGTGAATCCCCCCATTGATCATGGAGTTGCATACCACCCATGCGTGTCCCTCATCCGAACTATCTTTGTCAGGTTTCACGATGATCCAGTAACAAAGCCAAGTTTATTCTTTGTCTTGAGTACGTTTTTCATAGCCTTCGCCCAATTATCATAGTTGGCTTCTCCTCGCAGCATTACATTTGTCAGAAGGATCCCAGGGTTATCTTATGTAGCCACATAGAATGGCGATCTAGGATTGGTGACTTTGAGCTTGCTGCTGCCTTCTTTAGCCATTACTGTTTTTCAACAGATAGGGTTTGGCTTCGCACCGTAATGCAGACCAAATGCAATCAGAGTATTGGCTGCGAAAGAGTTTTGGATGAATGCTCTGATACCATAATAGATTTTGGTATCGAAATGAAGTTGTTGTTCACAAAAACAATGCACGTCATATATAGACGTGTACAGGTTACAAAGGAGTCCTGGATAGGATCAACACAACAGAAACATTCTTATCTACAAGTCTCTAACAGATTAACCTATTTATCTTATCCTATACAATCGATATCTATCGCAACAGATTAACAAACTCTTATCTGTTTGTTCTCCAATATGTTGAATCAGTTCCACCCATTGAGGTATCCATCCACTCGTCGGAGTCGAACTCGGCGGGAGCATAGGCAGTTCTAGCATTGGCAGCAAAATCTGAGAACCTGAACCCAGTAGAATGGTGGTCCAAGAGAAGGAACTGGAAGCCGGAGTCGACACTATCAGGACCCGGGCTGACTTCAAATGGGTCAGAGAAGTCAGTGGCAATGAGGCCAAATCTAAGATCGAGCGGGAGTATTATTCTGCAGAGAGAGAGGGGTGATCCCAAAGAGGAGCTGCTATTGCTATTGTTGTTGCTTCTGCTTCTGGTTGATGATATTGCTTCTGCTTCCGGTTGATGATTTGCTGGGCAATGGCCATGGGGTGAAAATAGTAACGTCCGATAGAGAGATGGAGACGAGAGGAGTGATGACACATTGGGCAGCCACAGCCTGGTTCACTACGCCGTCTCATTGTCATTGGGCGACCACACCACCCTCTCTAGTTTGTAGAATCATCTCCTACCTCCCCTGATTCCCCTGCCTAGCTTAGATCCGCACTAAGTCCGACTCCCTTGCTCGAGCAAATCGCTGACAAGAACTCTATTCTTCTAGACCGATGCGGTGTCCAGTGACAATGCGTCCGTGATGGGGGGTTGCAGTTTGTGGATAGAGAATTGAAACTACGGTAAGGTGAATGATCGAAGTAAGAGATGAGAAGACACAATGAAAAATAATGTAATACGAGAGTAACAGAAAAGAGTGAACGTTGAATTCATAAGCCAATTGCTAATGTGCTAACCTGTAAACCCAGGAAATCAGGAGGAGCTGAGAATCACAGGAAATTGTTGATATGGCTAAAAATTAAAATTGTGACATGTTGACTTGTCCATTGATGAGAGACAACTACTGAAATGTCAAGATTACAGGCCTTGTCTCAAAATTAATATATTATAAATAAATTGAACTTTCCTACTACTAATATTCCAGAATAAGATTTAGTATTAGTTTGGTTGTCATCAAAAGCACGATAATGATGAAAATAATTGATGTGTTTGGTTACTTTTTAAAAAATTATTTCTCACAAACTTTTAAGTTGTAAAATTAATTCTAAGTGTTGGATTCATAAAATTTATAAAATTATATTTATAATTATATCTCAAAAATAATTTTACTTCATTATTCAAACAAAATTAATTTATCAAAATTAATTTTGAAATTTTATTTTTAAATACAAATTAATTTTATTAACATCAAATTCTTTCAAAATCAATTCAAATAAAATTTAAACTAAATGTACGCTTATTTCATTTCTCTGACCTAAGTAAGGTTGAATCCAAAAATGAAATAATAGAATACAGTATATTTAAACACCCGTGTAATTCCTTACCAGAAAAAAAAAAAAAAAGACTCGTGTAATTAGAATATAGAAAAGAAAGGATTCTCCCGTTCTCGTTGAATTGAAGAAAAGAATAGCTAATCCTTATTATTGACACTAACACGTGTAATTAGAATATAGAAAAGAAAGGGATCCTCACATACTCGTTGAAGGAAAGAATTCTGGGTCATTGCACTGCCACAGCCACTACTGTAAAAAATTGTGTAATTCTAGCTGTACATAGGATACATGGACATGTGTCATCAATAATCCATATCCATAATAATTAAAAAAAACCGACCAATCTCTCTCGTTCATAATCTGATAATCATACCAGTCACTAGTGGTATCGTGGGTTGTTGTTAGGGTTAGGGTTAGAGTTGGTGATTGATTCTTGTTTGATTGATGGATGGGGATGCAGAAGGTGTTGAGTTCCCGGACTGGGAGGTGCTCCAGAAGTCGGAGGAGGTTGGCCCAGCTCTGGATTTTGTGGGGATCGAGTCTGACTCCGATGGTGTGATAAGGTCTGATTACTTCTCTCTTGATGGCCATAGCAGATACGCAAAGGCAGATCATGTCACCCAAGACGAAGACGGTTCCATCGACTCCGATAATCCCAGTTGGATTGATCCTGCCCCTTATGCCACCAAGTACTCCCCCGAGTTCTGGTCCGATTCCAGCACTGAGGATCGCAAATTCGCTGATTTCGATGCCACCAATGAACTGTGTCCTGGAGAAATGGAAGCCGACCATAACCAATTTGAGACTAAATTTACTGATTTGGATTCAAATTTTGCTGACAAAACACAAAACCAACTGGGTCTGCGCGATTTCGAAGAACTTCAAATCTGGGATAAGAGCTCGGAGAAGTGCTTTTCTGATTCGGGTGGCGATGATTTGATCAAGGATCCTGGATATGGCGGCAATAATGATGCAAAGATGCCTGACACATCACAGTTTTCTACTAGTGAATTGGATGACAAATTGGTAGCAGAGGAGGAGCACTCAACTGTTGCAATGGTAGAACTGAAATCAGGTGGCGATGGAGAGAAGAAAAGAGTAGTATGGTGGAAGGTTCCTTTTGAAGTCATAAAATATTGTATTGTAAGGGTAAGCCCTGTCTGGTCTTTCTCTGTGGCTGCGGCCTTTGTGGGGTTTATAATCTTGGGAAGGAGACTGTATAAAATGAGGCGGAAGAGCCAGAGCTTGAAGCTGAAGGTTGCTGTGGATGATAAGGTGAGTATCTACGTTAATATCTTTAGGATTGGAATGCTGCACGTCTGTTTATGCTACCTGTTCGGGTTGGCCCAACCCAGCCTGAGGTTACGTAATATTTTTTAAAAAAAATATAATCTCTTATCTATTGTTGAGACTAATACAAACATTACCATATTATCACTTAAGCATTGAAAAAAATTGCTTTGCAAGTTTCCTATTTCTAAAGACTAAAGTTGTATTAGTTTACTACATTTAAAATTTTAGATTATGTTTAAACTCCATGCCAACCCAGTGTCGGCTGGATCCTAGTTGTTCCCCACACAAATGTTTGGGTCAAGGGTCGGGTTTGGGAAAAGAGAAATTGGCCCGGTCAAAATATCAGGTCAAGACCGGGTTAGGTCAAACCTGGTGCATGAAACCTCTACTTGTCGGTTTTCTATTGCTAATGATACTCATTGTTGGAGCCAAGAGGATATCTCTTGTTGGTTAATATTAGTTATAATCTGTATTTACTTTTTAGATATATTCCAAGGAAAGGTGGTTTTAGACTTATTACCTTAAGGTTGTTGTTCATGGGATTTCATCTGATATCTTTCTTTTCCTATGTTGCTCCTTCTTGGTTGGTTGTGAATCACATATGATTTTAGTTTAACTGTTGAAGTATATGTTATTCAAAGGATACAACTTGTTTGGCTGTGAATCACAATAAGAAAAATCCTTGAAACTTTTGTTTTGCCTTGTCTGTGCTGAGGAAGAATTGAGTTTCAGTGAGTGAGTTATTGATGGAAGAGATCTTTAAAGACATATACTTTCAACCTTGGGATTTCTTGTCCCAAATTATAGTTTAAACTTTAAAGGCAACACTAGCTTCACTAGGAACATGGGAACATGAATGATCATTGCAGTGTAACAGTTTCTTACTTTGACATGATATATCGATTAGAGACTCGCTAAGCACTGCTGCGCTACGCTACAGGCATGGGGAAGCTATTTTCATAGGGTACACCAAGCGCTATATGCGCTTAGTGAAATAAGCTTAAATATTTAAACCCACCTGGAGTTTTACCCTAAGCAGTGCTGTAAAACATCCAAACTCTCTTCAACAATGTCTATTGGAAATCTCTGACTGGATTCAAGCCCTTTGATGTCCCTGGTAGGCGGTAGCAATAGCAATTTGTGGTTCTCTGTTTCAAGGGAGCAACTTGCGGTCCTCCCTTATACTCTGTTTTTCTCCCTTCTTCTCTCTGTTCTCTACCCTGTTCTCTCCCTTGTTCTCTCCTCTTTCTTCTGTTGTCTGTTCTTGAGTTGTTGGTTCCCTCATTCTGTGTTTGGAGTTTATGTGGTTTTGCTATTTTGCAGCTTTTACTTGATTTTGTCCCATGTGTCTGTGCTTTTGGCATTTTGCAGCTTTTTATTGTTTCTGTTCCATCCATGTTTCAATTCCTTTTGGGTTTTATATCTTTTTCTTTTATTTGGTTTTGTAATTTATTCATCAGGATGGGAACTGCAGATGGGAAGAAAAAACCCTTAATATTAGTTTTTCATATATATTAAGTGTTTTGTTTGTGTATTGTTTGTCATTTTGAAATGCTATTTTTTTATTTGTTGCATTGAAGGATAAGTACTTCTCTAGCATTATTTAGCTCCTTTAGGATTACAGTCTGAAATATGATGCTTGCAGTATAAATTATTATATTTATTCAAAGGTACTTTGTTCAGAAGCTTAATTTTCAAAAGTTCTTGAAACTTACCAAAAGCCATACTTCCCTCAAATATATTTTTCTTTTAAGGTAGAAAAGGGGCTTATGTGTGTATAGGTCAAAAGTTGGTCCTCCCTGAATGCATTATCATATTGCAGCTATGAGAAGATGCCAAAAGTTTTGGAGCAGATATACGAACTCTGGACTCTGGTGTTAGTTTGATGTTATTGATTTTTCTCGTGAACAAAGACAATTTTAGAGATATAATATGTATAATGTTAAAATTTATTTGTGGTAACTATATAATGTTAAATAATTACATGACATGGAGATGTGAATTTGATAGTTGAGATATTATATAAAAAGTATATTTTTTCTGTTGCTGTGCCCTTCTACTTCAGTTTTTAATGGTTTGTTACAAAGGTTTTGATAAAATCTAGGAGTCTAAAATTTAGTGGCAGCCTGCAGTTTATGCGGTCCTTTGGTACATTTAGTTAGAGTGGACTGCTTGCATCTTTAAGGGTGTGACTTTGCCAGTTTGCCCTTAAACTTGTTTTGGGATAGGGTAATGTTTATGGCTTCTCTATGATGTTCTGCTCATATATGTCTGTTTCAAGGGAGTTGCTATTTCTGATATGTAGAGAGATTGGGCAGCTTGGTATTCTTGAGTTTTGGTTCTTCCTCATTGTATCTAGAATATTTTTTGTTTTGTTTTGTTGGATATCTTAATGGTTGCCCAGTTGTGCTTTCCCCCTTTTCTCTTTAACATTATATATTATTCTATTATATACATACTTTATTTGTTGGCGATAGCTATATAATTTTGAAGGATATGTGACATAGTGATGTAAACGTGGTAGATTGAGATTTGCAAATGATTACATTATATGATAATTTTTGTAATACACGGTTTGATTTTATAATATCTCTATTAAATCAAGCAGTATCCATCACACTAACTTAAAACAACCTAGTTTATCAACTCCATGCAATTTCTGTGCTGAAGTAGTAAGATAAATATAGGCATTTGATACGCAGGAATCTAACATTGCTAGATATCTTCTATCCTGAGCAAGATGCCCATGTTTGGTACAGTAGTATGAGATTACTAGAGGCATCTCACATTCCCCATGTATCCCCATCCCACCAATATGCAGTCATGTGATGGCTCCCAAAACATGTGGGAATCTAAATTCCTATATAAAAAGCTTGACCATGTTTTGATGGTGTCGAAGACCAACTAAGCTTTTAATTGGAAGTCCAAGAATGGTTTTATATCTCTAACAAATAGATTGCCAATTTTACCCATTTATCACTCCTACCTAGGATTGTAAGGTGGTTTCCAATTGTGATACAAAATATGGGGATCTTGATTAGCGATGCATCTTATACCGAAATATCCAAGATACTGGTGTATGAAACACATCCATCGTGTTCTGTGTGTTTAACTCCTTGCAGAAAGGTGTGTTGCAATTTTCAAATTCCATTCAATGTAGCTTTAACAATTTTGGTATCCGAGGCAAAATTAACGCCCAATGCCTCTTTAAAATTTTCCTTTTGGGCCTCCTTTCTCCTAGTTAATTCTTTTACTGATGAGGCATAACCATTATAGGTAAGAATATTATTTCTTGCTATGTAGCTTAGAATCATGTTATTACTGCAAGACAGGTAGTGCTTTTTTCTAAGGAAACTAATACAGTCAAATTGGTCTTCTTAAGCTCTTTGCAGTAGCAATGAAATGGTTGGTTTATATTATCTTGATTTCAAAAGAGTGGTTTTCAGTATTATTGTTTGAAATGATGATTATGCTTCATGGAACACCGAACTCACTGGCATACTTTTGGAGGTCTTGAGTACTTAATGGCTCATGTTTTCATTTCTAAGGAAATTACAGTTTTGGATCTGTAAAGGTGAAGGGTTCAAAGTTCAGCTTGTTACAGTGAACACAAAGCTGTCATAATTGATAGGAATGCATTTTTTAGAATTGCCTTGTTTTTTTCTTTTCACTTCATGAGATATTTAGATATTTAGATATTAAATATTTAGATATTAAATATTTAAGATAAGTTGAACACCTACAAAATTACATTGTAGAAGAGCCTTTACACGAAGGGCAAAAATTCAAGTAATTTAATTACATTGATGATTAGATGTAAACTAAGGAATAATGTTGCTATAAAAAGCCTAGAAGAGCGTAATCTTAGTAAGATTAAGCACCAGAAACCAATTTTCATGGACATCTAGTGTGTATGACACCAGATATATATAGCCAGCGATGTGTGATCCAGAATATCTATTTCTTCTATCTATTTACGTTTTACCAGGAATTTAGTCAGCAAAATGTGGTCATTCAAATCTTATCACAAAAATTCAGTTCAGGTGTCTGTTTCTCTTCTCCCACCCCCATTATTATTTTATTTTAGTGACAATGAACTGTGCTTGGATAGTGAAATAAGTAACGGAAAATGTTACTCCATTATTGTTGATAAGTAAATTTATCTGAAGGCTTAGAGGGATGCAGCGTATGTGCATTGATGATACACGTGGAGTATATAGTCTTGTCTTTAAGGCTTGGTTTGACCTGCATAAAATTGAACCCGATAGGATAAGTTATCTTATTCAGCCTTATACAATGTATGATGCACAGACTTGATAATTGTGCACCAAATAATGGATAGTATAAGAGTTTATCATTTTTTCATCTTATCCAACCTTATCATATCCTCTTATACTATCCTCTATACTATATCTAATCCCATCCAGTGCACCAGGTGAGGCCTAAGTGAATTACTTATTTTACTATAAAGAAGTAGAGGGAAAGCAATGTAACCTAACAGACTATCAATGAAACACCAATTCAAGGGAACTCAGACAACTCGATTACATTCAAGTTTGAGTAGCAGCCTATATATGGTTGATGACTAATTGCTATTGCCAGGGATAAATTCTTTCTGAATCTTGAGGGTCAAATTTTTTACTGTTTCCGTTTTGTATGCAGACCCTGATGAATATGGAGACATTCATGCTTGTTTTACTGTATTGCATCATTTAAAAGCTTGTCGCAGATTAGCATGCATGGCTTCAAATAACAGTTTTGCATGCATGTTGATTTCTCAAAATTTGAGAAAATGTCAGATTAGAGCAATAATAAAAATGAAGGGCAGTATTTAGTTGAAAACTTAGCCTGACATCTTGTGCTAGTTAGTTTTATGTATTTATTCCAAGTAATATTCCTAGCTGATGGTATTTTAAAATATGGTTTTGTATAATCTAGCTTTTCATTTCTTCAAGTATGATGATTTTGGATGGAATTTGACTTGAGAGAGACTAGGTCAGGAAACTGAAGTACATTCTCTTATAATCAACTAGATATATTAATTGATTTGCTTGTTTGAGATTACCTTTCACTACATAACGAAGGGGTCTTCCTTTCCCGAGTAAATGTATTTTCTGGTGATTGTTAGACCAATTTCACGTTTCTGAGTATCTTTTTGGGATTTGTTCTTTTCTGAGGACTGGTTATGCATCCACATGAACTTGCATATCGACATGGTTTTGTTGATGTTCATCTTTTGCATTCTTTGATAAATCTTGTGACGGTCAATCTTCTCGATCTCACTAAACAATTTTGCAGAAGGTATATCAGTTCATGGGTCGTGCTGCCCGTCTTAATGAAGCATTTTCAGTTGTGAGACGTGTTCCCATAATACGACCATCTATACCGTCTTCAACCGTGACTCCGTGGCCTGTGATGAGTATGAGATGAAGGATTTGACATATTACTTAATTGGAAGTAGTGTGAAATGCAATAATGGTTGTAATATGTAAAAAAACCTTTACGTATGTAAACACGTATCTATTTTGTGTGGGCATTGAATTTATGAAGCTTTTCAGTAGCTTCTTGTATATGACGTCGTACTGTTTGTTTATGCGTTGCTAATGTATTTCTCCTGTGAAGTTGACTTTTTCTATTTTGTTCATATTTAAAAAGTTTAATTTTAATTCACCGTTGTATATTGAATTACTAATTTGATTTTAGATTTCGGGATGAAATTACACCATGTTCCAGATTGAGAATGTAACGAGAATGTATTTCTCCTGTGAAGTTGACTTTTTCTATTTTGTTCATATTTAAAAAGTTTAATTTTAATTCACCGTTGTATATTGAATTGCAAATTTGATTTTAGATTTCGGGATGAAATTACACCATGTTCCAGATTGAGAATATAACGAGAATGTACAAACGTTTTGCAAAATATTGTGACTTTAGAAATTTTCGTTGTTAAAATACTTGTGTAATCTTGCATGATTTTTCCAACAACTCCTGGTACACTAAATTGATCCAACTGAGATAACGGTACCACAACAATAAGGTTGCTGGAAACCAAGTGACGGGAAAAAAAGATAAAAATAATTATACAAAACTGAAAAAATATTTAAAAAATGAGAAAAAGATATTTTTTTTATTCGAAAAAATATTATTAAATAAAAAGAAGAAATAAAAGAATAGGTAGAAGGAAGAATTTTAAAATAACCAATTAAAAGATCTGAGTTACAGATAACCTCTTTTTGAAAATTTAAACATTACCTTTTAACTATATAAGATAATAAATATATTACAATATTTAAAATCTACATTAGTATTATTTATTATATAACCATTATTTATTGAAGACAAATGTCAATTTTTTGTACACATTAGAAATAAACTTCACATGTCAAATTTAAATTTCACATGTCAAATTTAAACCACGTTTCTCTTTTTAAATATTATAATAGATTATTATTTTCAAAATTTTTGAGTATTATTACGTAACGTTTGATACACAGAATAATAATTGTATAGAATGGGAATAAAATAGAAATAAAATGTAATGAAATGATCATCCATACTCCATAGTTTTGTAACTTTTGGAATAGAATGTCTTTTTAAGTAACTTTACTGTTTATACATAGAATCATTGTGGAATGGAATCAAAATTGATGTAGAGGACATAAATATCTCTCGTAAGAAAAAATCTTTTAAACATTAATAATAATATTCAATTTTAATTTTTTTATAATTTACTTAAAATAAATATTGTCATCTTTTAAAAGAATAATATTATTACGTCAAGTAAATACTTCATGTTTATTTCTATATATAAATAAGTTTTTAAATTAAAGACAAAACATCTATGTCGAAACTAAAAATTATAATGATAAACTAAAATATCATCAAGGTTAATAAGTAATCAAATACATAAAATTTAACTATAAAAAAATTACACTATAAACTGAAAAACATCAAGAAGGACAATATTTTGTTACTAAAAAAATATAAAAAGATAATGGGTGTAATTTTATAAAATTTTTAAAAATATATTAGGAATAAATAATTTTAATCCTATTACATGGAGTATGGAACCTCAATTCTACCTCTCCAGGAGAAAATGAATTCCATACTTCATTTCTAATTTTATGGAATAGGCCAATGGGGTATGGAATGGAATCACTATTCCATAATATTTTTTGCAAAACAAATATAAGAATACCTAATTTCATAAAATAGGCATGAAATGGAATTACCATTCTTATACCAAACATCATATTAAGGTTCTCCAAGATTATTTTAAATAGCAGCCAGTTGTTGAATTTCGCAAATATGAAATCCACATGGTGTGATAGGGGAGAATATACTCCTCGATCTCTGTTTGAATATGCAAAATTTTGAACGTACTTTATTTTGTTGCAATGCAATTACCTCGTGTTCCACCTCAAACAACACATTTATTTTTTTTAGGAAAAGAAGGTTATGAATAATGATAGTTTCGTAAACATGAAAACAATGGGTAACTAAAGAAGTAACCAACCACAAAGCTTCCATGGAATTTGTTTCGCACCAAACAATTCTACAGCCAAGCTCCCAAGCATGAATAAGACCACATTTTATGGCAAGCAATTCTGCATGTAGGATATCTGTATCACCAAACAGACTTGAGAGCCCTGATATCCATTCACCACATTCACTCCTTAAGACACCCACAAACCCAGCTTTTCTAAGGGAGGCAAGACATTGATCATGACATTGCCTACATTGAGTCTAACTCAGGGAAGAGTAGTCCTTTGGGAACCATCCTCCAAGTAGTTAACCATATCTTGAAATGTGATTATATGAATTTTGTGAACCAATGACTCCACTCTCCAATCCTCATCTCCAATCACCGCATTGTTTCTCCACCACCAAGACCACCAGAGGGTAGCAACGAAAAGATAACTGCGATGCTCCCTCAAAAACTCCTCCAACTAGTGGACAATGTCTCTGGAGAATATGCTTTGAAATGCAACTTTTATATCTAAATATAACTTTTTTACTTGAAGATTATTTATCAATACGAGCTGTGCTCTTTACATGAGTGAAAAGTTACTCTAATTCATGGCCACTTCCCATCTTTGTTTTACAATTTATTTTAAAAAATTTGATTGGAAAGTCAACATAATTAATAAATAAGAGGACAACTCCATAATTAATAAATACAATTTTGAATTTGTTCATAATAAACAACTCAACACTATAAGTAACTGTTTACGTTAGCTATAAGGACTGCCTAGGCGAACACAATAAATGGACCAGTAGTGATTGAGATTGCTCTGCGTTGGGCTCCGAGTTGAATCCAATGCGGGTGCATCTGTAAGGACGCTTCGATGCCTAAATGAGTAGGTGAAAAAGTATGATAGTAAGTATGTAATGGAGTTAGATTGTGTACCTTCACCAGCGAAACCCCTTCCTTAAATAGTGAGTTCAGGTGAGCATCTCCTTTGAACATAGGATACGTGGGAGGAGTGAGGATCAGAGTTGTTTGCCCCCAGAATCCGTAATAGTTGATCATGGGGCGTGCGTGTTAAGCCTAGGTTGACCAGGTCTTGGTGGGGTAGATAAGGATGCGTTAAGGAATAGGCCACCTGTGTTAGGCCTGAGCCTCGGGCTAGAATGGGAGCCCCACCACAGCCTGAAAAATCGTACGGAACACTGCCTCCAGCTTAGAAGTCGGCCACAGAGTGGACGAATTACGAGCTAAAGAGTTTTATGTTGGTAGGCGATTTCTGGGTTCAATGGCGCTCCTTGGGGTGCTTCTGTGCATTTATTTTTGAAGTAGGGGGTTCTGAACTGAGTCGTATCGGGTTCATAAGGCATTCCTTGTAGGTAGGGTCTGGACAGGTTTGCCTCGGTTGTCCAATCTAGACTAGAGTGTCTCCACGTGCCTTGTCTACATGTTGGTTCCAAGTGTCTCCTGTCAACTGTTAGTCTTGATAATAGTGTGAAAATGAAAAGGCATCATGATTGCTCTTGGTCTCGACGCTATCAGTTAGATTCGTCCCTTTAATCCTGACCATTCATTTGAAATGTTTATATAAGGGATTCAGGTTCCGTTTTCTTCTTTCTGTTCTACGGTTGCCCTTTCCTCTTTTACAAGTTTTCCTTCTTCCTTGCATCTGTCCTCTACGAGTTTGGTGAGAATATTGAGGTTCTTCGCTTGTTAAGTCTAGTTGTGAAGTCGTCCCTTTCCCCATTTTCACCTATCACACCGTATTTCAGGTATTTGAATTTTTCTTGTTTCTTTCCTTTTCTACCCGTTTTTGTTTGTTTTGGGGGGTTTTCTCTAGGGACTGATATGAGTAACGAGTTTGGAGAGAATAACAGCAACAGAGAGGAAATTGATAGTGCCATTGGCGAGAGTGGTAGCGGTTGTAGTGAGAGGACTACTTCTGCGGAGTTTGTGACAGGGATTAGTGTTTCGAAGAGTCAACCCAAGGTATCTTCGGCAGAGATTAGGTTTCAGTTGCAGTTCTACCGTGCCATGGCGTCTTGACTGCCTTTGAACCCTAAAAGGCCAAGGAGGATGGAAGCGGAGGAGTCTAGCTCCACGGGTAGAGTTCTAAATTGGTTCTCGGCGATGTGCCAGCATTCCTCATCTCGGTCTCAGCCCCCATGCCCATTGGAGGAGCAGTTGGCAAGGAAGCTCAGCAACCGAGGTCAGCCTCGACGACCAATGTCCACGCAGGGAATCTGTGTTTCGTGGCTCCGGGAGATAGTACTGCTAGAGATGCTGAACCCAAAGTTGAAGATTACTCGTGGGTTGATGAAGAAATGTTGGACATAGTGTCTATTTATACTGATAGCGTGGAACAATGTCCAAATAACCCGGGATGGGTACGATGTCGATGATGTCATTTGTTTGCCTCGTGCCAAGGAGGAATAGGTTTCTATGGCCAAGTCAGGTAGTAGCCTGAACTTATTTTACATGCACGAGACATTGTTTACTCGTCTTGGGATCAGACTTCTGTTCACCAAGTTTGAGGTTGCTGTGCTAAAATTACTGGAGGTGGCTCCCACCCAGCTGCACCCCAACAGCTAGGCTTTTGTTCGATGTTTCTAGATCTTATGCTGACATTAAGGCATCCAACCAACCACTTTACTCTTCATTTATTTTCTCAACCCCAAGGGTATCAAACTGGGGAACATTGGCTGGGTCTCTTTGCATTGCAGGCCGAGTAAGAAGATATTGATTGCCTTCAAGCAATCTTACAAGGACTTTAAAGGAAACTTCTTCCAAGTGCACTCTTGTGTCGGCTGGGACCCATTATGGGAGGACAACCGTAAAGATAAGCTATATCCCCTGTACTGGACAAGGTTGCCGAGTGGGTTCAGGCCAATACCTTATGAGTGAGTTTCAGAGGAGTGTCGTATCGAGATTGATGCGTTGCAGAGTTATCCCCCTATTAAGTGTGCTGAGTTACTCAATCAGGACGGTGCCGAGTTGGAAGGCTACCTGAGTATATCTAATTTTGACTTCCTGATTTGGATTGTAGTTGGTGTAATGTTAATTATTTCTTTATTTTACAGATAGAATAACACCCAAAGTTCCCCTATTCGAGCTGAAGAAGCATTTTTAAGCAAATAAGGCGGCCAAGGCTGCCGAGGCGAGAAAACCGTCGAGTAGACCTGTCGAAGTGGCCAGGTCAGAGAGTGCGACTGACGCAGAGGATAAGGTTCATCTTGATGGCCGGAAGAGGAGGTGTACATAGGCTGGGGACCATGAGGCCAGGGTTCATGCCAAGGCAAGTAGCCAAGGTCTACCCTAGAAACGGCCAGTTCACAATTTAACTCAGGGAGTGTCTATGCCTAGTGGTCGATCCGTGAGTTTGGACGTCAATACCTCGGGAGGTGCGCTGAATCTTCTCTGGGACTTTAACCCGTCTTTAGAGTGGCTGATTGTTTTGCTGTGGGACATGCGATTTTTGAGTGACCGCTTCATGGACAACTACGTGTCTGGCCAAGCTTATTTGGAAATTTTGCCTGGTGTGGCGACTGAAGCCTTTTCCAATACTTAGAACTATATTAGCTAAGGTACAATTTAAAATTGCTTTATTTTCTTCGGCTTTGTGGTACGTTTCCTGATTAGTTGTTGTGATAGGTCCCTGAGCATGACCCGTTTTTTGGAGTTGGAGTTTGAGACCCTTAAGGAAAAGGCCAATTTTATTACTATCAAGATCAAACCCATGCAGGTAGGGATGGAAGAGGCCACTAAGTTGAAGGCTGAACTGGAAGATTTGAGAGCTCATAGGGAGAGTGAAATTACTCCTTTGCACGAGAAGATCAAGTCCTTGGAGGAGTCCCTGTGTGAGCATGCAGACTTGGAGGAGAAGTTGCATGCCTCCGAGAACAAAGTCGCCTTTCTGAAGGCTGAGGTCGGATCGTTGCGGGGATCCTTAGCTACCAAATGGGAAACATTAGAATCCTCGAAGCGAGCTTAGGAGGAACAGATGAAGGACTTGAAGGCCTTGGCTAAGGAGCAGGTGGAGGTGTCCTTTGAAAACGCAAAGGCTCAATTTGTTCTCTTATATCCTGACATCGACCACGGCCACTTGGCTGAAATGGATCCTTTCAAGGAGGTGGTGGACGGTAGCTGGTGGATCCCCCGGAGGAAGGTGTCGAGGAGGCCGCGCGGGAAAATGATGCCGAATAGTTTGTAAGACTATTTGTCATTTCTGTTTTTGTAGTGACCTTTCAATTTTGTTTTTTGTATTTATCTTGCTTTCTTCTTGTAGTCGCTAGACAAGTCTCGGTTGTAGCTCTGAGCAATATTTTCCATCAAATGCTAATCTTTTGTGGCTGAATTTGCTATCTCAGATGCATATCTTTTGTGGTTGAATTTGCTATTGCTGCTTCAGTGTTTGTATGTTGAATTTCACTTGACCTGCAGGGAAGGTAGCTTGACCTCGGATTGTTGATCTTGAAAACACTTCGATTAACTCATGAGGGGGGTAGTTACACTTCTGAAAACTTGCAAAAAATGTTAAACTGAAAGGGGGTAATTCGACCTCAGGAAAATGGCGACTTGTGAAAAATGTTAAACCGCAAGGGATGCAACTTAGCCTCGGGAGATTGGTAATGTGAAAAATTTTGTTAAACCGCAAGGGAGGAAACTCAACTTTGGGAAACTGGTGACGCGATGAGTTTGTTAAACTGCAAGGGGTGTAACTCGACCTTGAGAAATTGATAACGCGAAAAAAATTTTAAACTGCAAGGGAGGTAACTTAACTTCAGGAAACTAGTAACTTGTAAAGAAGGTTAAACCACGAGAGAGGTAACTCGACCTCAGAAAACTTGTAACTTACAAAAATGTTAAACCGTGAGGGAAGTAATTCGACCTTGGGAAACTTGAACGTCAAAATAAACTTGTTCGGTTGCCCAGAGAATAGTTAAAGGACAATCTGGTAAGTGAATGTTCATCTTTTATTGCTGAGTTATGCCTCGTTAAAAACCTTACTTAAGAAAAACCCTCAAAGAAAAATCTTTAAGGGAAAAAAGGTGCATAACATTTATACATGCTGATAATGCATAATGATAATAGAAAAGAACAAAAACATCCTAAATAAATATGTCACTATGCGTATGTTACTGAACGCATTCTTAGAAGTGATAATACCAAAGAATATCTTTCCATTTCTTTTAAGTCATTTATAACAGATTATGACATTATCCATGAGACGTCTTGTGCTGTCACCCCACAACCAAATGGGGTAGCTAAAAGAAAGAACTAACACTTACTTGAAGTTGCCCATGCATTATTATTTGAAACGAAAGTTTCTAAACCTTTTAGGGCTGACATTGTTTTTACGGCTTGTTACTTAGTTAATCGTCTCCTTTCACATTGCCTCTAATCCTATATTTCATGAAAGAAAAAAAATATATTGAGGCTGATTATCATTTTGTGTGTGAAAAGATTCAATAGTGGTTAGTTGTCACTGGACATGTGTGAACTAGAGAACAACTTGCAGACATCTTCACCAAAGCTTTAAATAAGAACAGAATAGATTATATCTGTAATAAGCTGACCATAATTAACATCTATGCTCCAGCTTGAGGGAAAGTGTTAGGAAATATATGTTAGGCTATAATATGCTATTGTTATATAGGCTATTATATGTTATTGTTATATATTATTAGGTTATGCTTATCTCTCTGGTCCTAATCCTTATTTGTTTATATAAATATAGAAACGAGGAGACTGATAAAGTTATGTTAGTAATTCTTATTTTCACAATTTCTTCTTCCTCTCTAACAGATATGTTAACCCATATTGTAAATATAAGGAGATGTCTCTACTCTCATCCTATATGTATTGTGGTTGCCCATTGAGACTACAAGGGATTTTTAATGCATGTAGGGAATGAGGGTAGTTTCTCTCCTTCACATACCTATTCTCATCTTCTAGATTTTGTAGCAGGGATACCTCTTTTGATGTTAGCATGAACGTTGTGGCTATGAACTCTTCTGGCATCCAATGACTAGATTTCTCTAATATTTAAGGTAATCCTAAAATTTGCCCTTGAATCAAATTGTGAATACATATTATATGATTAAGATTAGGGATCATATCATTATGATATTTTCAGCAGCATTCAGTTTTGGTTCTCTCGACCTTAAGGGAGACGATAGCGCTCCATTATAGTAGAATGTAGGTTAAAATGATTGTTAAATTTCAAGATGTAATAGTTTAAAAACCTAAAAGTGCTGCCAATGTTAAGTAAAATTTTAAAAGTCATAATATTATTCCATTTTATCTTTCAAAATGTTAAAATCTAAAAGCATAAAATTAATAGGTAAAATTGCAATTATATCAATAGATTTATGCTTTCAAATTTTAAGGGTAAATAAGTTTAATGTTATGGGTTTTTCTAGACTTATGAGTGTTGGAAAAGGGTGTACATACAAGGAAAGCACCAAAACAGTATACTATAATAGGCAAAATAAACCTTTTTCTCTTGAAAGATTATGTGAAGAACAACTATACAGCAAGTAAAAAAAAAAAAATCCAAACAACAAATTTAGCTAAGAAAGCATAAGATCAAGCAACCACAAGCAAACGCATAATTTTTAACGTGAAAAATCTCCTCAATAGTAAAAACAATGGAAAATCTCCTCAACGCTAGTATCTTATCAAGTTTATAATATCTACATTTTTACATTTTGTTTTTATTACTTTTAATACTTTTTTAGTGAAAAATCCATTTTGAAACTTGGAGGTGAATACTAAGGGAGTGTTTGATTTGTTTTCTTTTTTCATTTTTAGTTAACATATTTTCATTAAAATTAAAAATGCTACCTTATTAATGTTTTCAATTTTTAAAATTTTGTGGAAGAAATTATGAAATAAGAAATACGTTTTCTGTTTTCATTTTCAGTTGATATTCTTCATTGATAATTATAAAAATACCACATTGTTTTCATTCTATTTTCTATTTTTAAAATTTTGTGAAAGAAATAGTGAAAATAGAAAATACTTGTTTTCACTATTTTCTTCATAAAATTTTGAAAACAAGAAACACAATGAAAATAATGTGACATTTTTGTAATTAATAAAAGCATATCAATTGAAAATTAAGAAAAAAAATGGTGAGCCTAGTACAAGTGGTTCCCAAAAAATCTGGTGTTATTGATGTGAAGAATGAAGATAATGAGTTGATTCATACTCGCATTCAAATGGAATGGCGAGTTTGCATAGATTACTGCAAGTTGAATTCGACAACTCGCAAAGACCATTTTTTCTTGCCTTTTATTGATCAAATGCTTGAAAGGTTAGCTAGTCATTATTATTATTGATTTCTTAATGGTTATTCAGGTTAAAATCATATTGTCGTTGCAACGAAGGATCAATATAAATTTCACATGTCCGTTTGGCACATTTGCTTATAAACACATGCCATTTGGTCTTTGCAATGTGCCGGCCACATTTTTAAGGGTGTATGATTAGCATTTTTTCATATTATGTTAAGAAAATCATTGAGGTATTTAGGGATGATTTTAGTGCCTATGGAAACTCTTTTGATAGATGCTTATATAATCTCACACTTGTGCTTAAAAAATGCATGGAAAACTAACATTGTCCTTAATTGGGAAAAATGCCATTTCATGGTTGACAAAGGTATAGTACTAGGGCATGCTATTTCTTTTAGAGGTATTGAGGTTGATAAGTCAAAGATAGAGTTTGTGAGTTCCTTACCCCTTCCTGCAAGTGTGAGGGAGGTTCATTCTTTTCTTGGTCATGCAGGCTTTATTGCAGGTTTATTAAAGATTTTTCAAAGATAACATTGCCTCTATGCAAGCTGTTGCAAAAGATGTGGTTTTGAGTCTGATGATAAATGCAAGGAGGCATTTAAGAAGTTGAAAAAACATTTGACATCAGTACCTATGATTCAACCATCAAATTGGAGCTTGCCATTTGAAATTATGTGTGATGCAAATGATTATGCCGTGGGAGCTGTTTTGGAACATAGGGTCAATAAGATACCACATGCCATTTACTATGCTTCACGCACTCTTAATGTCAATCAACTTAATTATTCTACTACTGAAAAAGAGCTGTTTGTCTTTACTTGAGAAAAATTATGTTCTTATTTGATTGGCTTTAAAGTAACTATTTATTCTAATCATGCAGCTCTTAGGTACTTGCTTACAAAGGAGGATACGAAAACCATATTGATTAGGTGGATACTTCTCTTGCAAGAATTTGATTTGGAGATTAAAGACAATAGGGGTAGTGAAAATCTTGTTGCAGATCACCTTAGCCGCCTAATTCAAAAAGATTCAATTTCACTAATATTACGTTTAAAGTTTTGATGATGAATATTTTAGCATATGAATTTTTTGTGTAATTGATAAATTAATGAATTATTTTAGACATGTGTTTTTGAATTTAGAAGAATGAATGTGCAATTATATTTGATATTAATTGATTGAATTTCCTTATGAGATTGATTTGAAATAATTGTTGATACATATTTGAATTTGAATTTAACCTGAAATTCTAAATTAAAACTATAGGTGATTTTATTTAATTGACTAGATAAATTTCCTTTATTATGATATATGTTTTATTAAGGAAAGTTTTCAAATTATTATAAGATCACATTCTTTGATTGGTTGATTATGTATAAGAAGGGAAATTAATTTTCTACCTCATTATTACTAGGATTCAACATTTATGTGAGGATATCAAGTTTAACATTCAAAAGAGTGATGATATGAAGCAATAAAAAAAACAAACAAAATAAGCAATTATTTGGAGTAATTATTGGACAAACAAGCAACTACTTTAATGTACATTAAAATTTTGTCCTATGATTTTAAGAAGCTATTATGAGGCCAAAACTCCTCTCCAACTGTTAGCAAAATTTAAGGAAGGTCTTCACTACAAAAACACAGCCTTTTGAAGAAATCAAGATAACCTTTAGTGAAGAATAATAGAGGAAGTGTTTTAAATTTGCATAACTCATTCTTCTTCATATATAAGAGCTTCATACTTATTTATTTTCTCTAGAAAGATAGAGTTATTTGAAATTTATTGTACCTCAATCATAAGACTATTTGAAAATAAAATTGTACTCTTATTTTAGCTAGATTAAGAAAGAGAGTGTGGGTAGTATTCTAAGAGATTTTTTGAGTTTAGGATACTCTTCTTCAAATTGAAGTTGAAAAAGGTTCATTGTGGTATTTTTTTGTAACAAAACATCACTGTTACTCTTTCGTATATTGAAGTTGAGGGAGGTTCTGTAGATACCGTATTTTACCTTTATTAAGATAAAAATTTTCAAAAAAGGAAAAGAAAAGAAAAAATCATGAAATAAAAATGAATAAAACAAGCTAATCCAAAAACTCAAATTTGAAGCTTTGTTTTAGATTAATTCACTCAATAATTAAATTCCTTTGAAAAAAAGAAAAATAAAAAATTTAAAAAATGTTAAAAAATAATTATTATTATGGATAAAAAATCCCAAAATTAAGATTCATTGATCCAAAGTTTTAATCCATTTCAATTTAATTTGCTGTTAGCTCAATTTCCACATCCAAATTTGGTGACCCATTGTTCACTTAAA
This sequence comes from Castanospermum australe, assembly GCA_019955255.1. Lineage (NCBI taxonomy): Eukaryota > Viridiplantae > Streptophyta > Magnoliopsida > Fabales > Fabaceae > Castanospermum > Castanospermum australe. The sequence goes on from NSJW01000114.1 coordinate 145,340, forward strand.
CTTTTGATACATTTAACCCAAAAGCCCAATTAATATGTGTCTAATTTTTTTCTTCTTTTTTCTTTTTCTTTTTCTTTAAAATCCTTCCGGAAAGAGATTTTTTCTTCTCATCCTCACTTTGCCAAGGCATTTATCCTCACTCTCTTATCATCATAAGGGGACCACCTGCAGCACCAGCACAGCACCAACACCCCCAACACGGCACTCTCACACAAGCCTCCACCAGCCACGGCACATAACAGCGCCCTCACCCTGCACAGCACCAACACCCCCAACACGGCACTCTCACACAAGCCTCCACCAGCCACGGCACATAACAGCACCCTCACCCTGCACTGCACAGCACACACGGCTCCCTTTCTCACGCACCCGCAGCAGCACCGTCTCACCCTCACACGCCCAGCACCCTTCATCATCCCATTATAATTTCACCCAAAGCACACACTCACAAGCACATAAACAGAGAGGATGGGAACAGGGAGCAGGGAGCAGGGAGCAGGGAGCAGAAGAGAAGCATTAGAAAGAGAGAACAAGGGGAGAAGAAAAGGGAGAATAACGGACGAGAGAATTTCTTTGCAATCTGCATCTGGGAAAAGGAAGAAAGGAAAAGAGAGCAGAAGGAGAGATTTGGCTTTGAAATTCTTTCTGCAACTCCATAAGAGGTAACATTTTAATTCTTTGGTGTTTTTCTGGGTCTATGCTCTTTCCTAAATTTTTCTCAAACTTCTAGCTCTGTTTTTGGTAATTTTAGGCACTTGCAATGTATCTTCAAGCATCCACGGTCCAGGTCTCACTCTGCACACACCACCACAGGAGCCCCTTTTCCCTGTAGCACCACTTTCATGTCCTCACCATCACTTTCATGTTCATCTTCACACATGCACCTGCATCTGCATTTTTTCCACCGGACCAATCACCACAGCACAAGCCACACATTCGGCACCACTTTCACCAGCATATGCAGGCACCAGCACCTTCCCACATTTCCGGCACTTCCCTATCAGCACAGCCCCTGTTCTCATCCCGAAACAGAGCACCGGCAAGCACCCTCCAGCAACCTCACTGCACAGCATTCTCATTACCCATCTTCACATGTCACCCCAGCACATCACGGAAGCTTCACCAACACAGCATCCTGTCACACCATATCGGCACATCGCCTACACATAGCACCCTTCAAGCCCCCAAAAGAGCAGCACCTCACGATTCCACACACTCCCTTTCACTCACTGCCATTTACTCACTGCCATTCACTCACGTTATCCTCATCTGCACACGAGCCCCAAAACAGAGCACTCACCTCTGTCACGCCACTCACAGCACAGCACAGCACAGCACTTCCCCCTTCACAGGACCCAGGTCAGCACCCAAGCACCCCACCTCACTTATACCACCGACACACACAGCATTATGCACTCTTGCATGCCTAGCGCTCACTCATGGTCACAGCACAAGCCTCACGCACTCCACTCTGCACGCACAACCACTCTCACTTTTTTTTTTAATTTTTAACTTCTAATTCTATTTGTATGTCACTTAGTTTGCTGTGATATGGATGATATGTGATGGAAAGTTTGTTATGTTTTGGGGTTATTGAACTGAGTATTTAGGCTTGTTAGTGTGTTTATTTTATTTAGAAATTTTGGATCAAAAGATAATGTATGGTTTGGGTGTTAATCTCATAAAATTTAATTGGGCCTAATGATCTTTGATTATAACCAAATTGGATTTAAGGATCTAATGGGTCAAGAGTTTTTTTTTTTTTAAATAAAAATGTCAGTGATAGTAAAAACAAAATAAAATACATAATGATAGATAAATTATAATAAATATAATTAAATAATTAATTTGAGTCATTTGAGTTGTGACAATTCATTAATTTGAAAAATAATTTAATCAGGATTCTATTATCGTGATGACTCTTCGATCCTGAAATTAAATTAAAAATTATTTTAAAATTCTTTTATCATTAATTTAAAATTTTTAATTAACTAGAGACAATGTTGTCATGATGACCCTTCTGTCTCAAAAATATTTTAAGATTACTAAATGTCATTATTGTCGTAACGACTCTTTGACTCGTAAGTGATATAAATTTTAATTGTAATTAATCATCATTTAAAAATTATTAAATTTAAATTAATTTAAAACATTTATTCAACTAGGGACGTTGTTGTCGTAACAACTCTTCTATCCTAAAAATATTTTAGGATCACCAAATATCATTATTGTCATGATGACTCTTTGACTTAAAAGTGATATAGATTGTTAATTAATTATTAATCGCTTATTAAAAATCATTAATCAAATTGTGACGACTCTTCTATTTAGAAAAATATTTTAAGATTACTAAAGGTCATTGTTGTCGTGACGATTCTTTACTCATATGTGATACAGATTTTAATTAATAATTAATTATTTTAGAAATCATAATTAATTAATTATTGTCGTGACGAGTCTTCCGTCCCTAAAACAATTAAAATCACTAGCGATCAACATAGATATAATGCCTCTTTGATTCACAGGTGATATAGACAATAATAATTTGTCTTAAAAAAATAACTGACCAATAGTTTTTTCTTATTTAATCAATTATTATTATCATCAATCAATCCTCACAAAGCATTTCTATTTTAATCAATATCATCAAAGTATTTTCAATTTAATCAATATATAAACCATTTTTACATTTAATCAATCCTTAATTTTTAATTAAGATCCTTCAACACACAATTATTTTTTACAAGAACTACGTGGCTTTAATTTTTTATTGTACGTTGGGATACGTAGGTACATAAGACAAGACAAAACTATAAATATTTTCAATTAATTCTCTGTTTAATTTTATCATTCTTTGTTATTTGCAAACTTTATTTTTGGGGATAAATTAAATACATTTTGAGGTCATAATGATTTTGCACAATTAGCTTTAAGGTAATTGTCTTAAGACAGATGTATCAGGAGTGTAATAAAATTAAGTTCCTGTGCTTCCCTTTATATAGTCAGACTCCCGAATATGATTTCATTTTCAAAGACTAGTTTTTTAATAAAAAAATTTTTTTTCAATTATTTTCTCATAAAATAAAAATTAGTGGCAACTCCTAAATTTTTATAAATTTAGTTACTTCTCGTCGCAACGCCCGCTGGGTATGTTATGATAGGTTCGTTATGGTGTCATTAGAAGAAACAATATCATTGTCACGCTGCTTTAGAATAGAAATAGAGGAAGGTTCTTATAAAGTCCTTATAAGCCAAAATGTAAAATCTCAAGCAATTATTTGAGAACTGGATGTAAGTCATGTATTGTGGCTAAACTAAGATAAATCAGTTGTGCATATTTTCTTATTCCTATCTATTTTACTTTTAAGCATTCATATAATCTATGTTTCAATTGCATAAATTTTTAATCTTTAAATTTCCTATTATTGAACCCAAAAAACCAATTCACCTCCTCTTTACTCTTTCACTTTGCATGAAAATTTCCAATAGGAGTGACAGCCCCTTGGTATCAATTACTTGGCTACTAAGAAGTTGCCATATGATTTGACTAGAGCTTAGAGGGACAAGATCAAGAGTGATGCAAAATACTACATTTGAGATTATTACTATTTGTGGAAGCATTGTGCTGATCAAGTGATAAAAAGGTGTGTGCTTGAATCTAAATTTCAATCCATTCTGGCCTTTTGTCATTCTTATTCATGCGGAGGACATTTTGGACTGAAGAGGACAGCTCTTTAGGTACTAGATGGTGGATTCTTTTGGACCTTTACTGTTTAAAGATTCATACCTCTTTTGCAAGTCTTTTGATCGTTGTTAAGGATCAGGTAACTTAGGCCCGAGCTCAATAACCTTTTATTGTCAAATAATGTTATGCTACAAATTTATTTTGGATGCTACAGATTTATTTTGGAAATGAATTTAAAATGAATGAATCAAATTATTTAGATTTAATAGCTATGATTATACCATGTCACTAAAAATTGTATGTGCAAGTCACATGACAATAGTATTATTAAAGGTAGGTAGATAAAATAATTGATTTGTATAATTGTTATAATTTATGTACTAATTATGATAGTTTTAAAGTTTAAGAGTTATTTACAAATGATATAAAGTTTAAAAAATCTGTATATTTTTTTTCTTAGATTTGATGTAAATATGTATTGAGAAGTATACTTCACCTCTTTAACTACATTTTATGGAAATCAAATATATGTAAGTGAAGATAAAAGGTGCAGTTTATCATTTTCTAAAAAATATTTACAATTGATAATATTTCCACAATTATTCACTTTAAAAGTGGTTCTTCTTTATACCATCCAAACTAATTTTTTTACAATAATTATTTTATAATTATTTCTGTTCTAAACTAAAGAATAAAGGTTAATTACAATTTTAATTTTTCTACTTTAGTACAACAAACGATTTGATTTCTTTATTTTAAAAATAAAATATTTGATCTCTTCATTTTAAAAAAAATCAACAATTTTGGTCCATGTGTCATTAAAACTTAAAGGAAAATGTTAATGTAATATTTAAAAATTAATTTTTATTTTTAAATAAATTATTTTAAATATATGTGACATGTAAATGGCTCTTTAAATATTTAAATTAATATTAATAAAAATAAAGTTAAATAAAAATTAATCTTATTATTATGATTAAAAAATTTAATTTTATTATTAAAATTAATTTAAATATTTAAAAAATTATGTACATATTAAATATATTTAAATTATTTATTTAAAATAAAAAATTATTTTTTGTAAAAGAGTTGAGGCCAGACGGTTTATTTTACTAAAATAGGAATCAATACTGCAATTAACACAGCATATACATACCTTAAAATGCAAATGCAAGCGAACCAAACACTAGACACGTGTCAAAATTGATTAATGCCGTACGCAAGACTGACCTTGACTAGAAACGTCAAGCCTGCGCTTACGAATCTGGAGTGAAAGTAAACTGGCGTTCAAGTCAAAAAAAAAAAAAAATCGGCGTTATTCAGTAAACAGACGCAAAGCATCAGCATCTTGTTTGGGGGTAAGTTGAAGAAACGTTTCTGCAGCTGCCTTCATGTCATTTTCGCCTTCCCAAATTGCTCGTTTATGCTTCTTTAGTTGCTCTTTCAGCTGCCATTTTCTTCTCTTCTCTTCAACATGGACGCTGCAAAAGAAGAATTTCTCAAGCAGTTTGCTGGAGATTACGGCTATCCCAATGGCCCCAAGACCATTGATGAAATTCGAGCTACTGAATTCAAGAGATTACAAGAAGGTCATAGTTTATCTCACTAACAACAATTCTTTTTTTTTTTTTTTAATTTTATGAATTTATAGGACGTTAGGAAAATGTAAAGAAAATTCAAAATTGTTTGAATTTTATGTTTGGGGTTGTTATGAGAAGTTATAAGGGAACAAGATTTGGACTTATTTGGTGTTTGAAGCTACGATTATGATGGAATATTTATTGAGAACCGCTGCAATTAACATGTCTATAGTTACCAATACAATTGGTGTTTCAACTGTGTGAGTGGGTCTTTTTTCAAAATACATGTGATAAAAACCCGATGAGAAAATTAAAAGGAGTGACCACTTCGAGGGGATTTAGTCCTCCAAAGAAAAAAGTCATAGGCTAATAATTTTCTCATTGCCAAAATAGCCATATGGCATCTACATATATAGTTTAAGAATCTTAAATAAAATAAGAAACAATATCCTAACAAATCAGAAAAATATCATAAAATATAAAAATAATATCAAGTAGAATCATAATTAATATCAATCCTTAAAATTTAGGAAATCAGAATCCTAACATTAATTTAGGAAATTAGGATCCTAACATTCTCCTCTCCTTCAAAACAGTCTTGTCTTCAAGACTTTAAAAATTTAGGAAACTTTACCTTTAGCGAATGGTACGGTTCCCCTAATAGCATCTTCTTGTGGTAAATTAGACCATTGCATAAGAACCTCCACAACAACTTTATTATTACGCTTAACCATGCATCTATCAAGCCCTTGAGGCATCTGATACAGCTTCTTGGTTCTAACCAAAGGAATCTTTCTTCTATAAGGCTGTTAAAGGTGCACTAATCTTGTCATAGTCTGTCTTTACAGTCTTATACATAGGCCATTCTATCATTGCTTGAATTTTAACAGGATCAACTTCATAATCCAAGTCTATTTCAGGATCATCACTAATCTCCAACTCGTCAAGAGGCTTAATCACCAAGAGACTCGTTTGTTTACAACAATTATTCTTATGCCACTCCTCACCTAATTTCTCCTCTTGCAAACGAGCATAAGAAATTGCTGCAGCCACGGTACGTGGTTGTTTAGCTTTGACTTCTCTCCCAATATCAGCTTGAAGCCCTTCAACAAACGTTTCATTCAACTGTCGTTCAGTCCAACCTTTGGTCTGATTAAACAATCGTTCAAACCGGCCTTGGTACTCCAAAATAGTAGATGTTTGGCGGGTCTTTGCTAGTTGTTCACCAATATTCTCATATTCTGAAGGTTCACAACGAACAAGGAGCCTTTCTTGCCGTTCATTGCTTATAGAATCACAAGTAGTTTGAGATATTATTAACTTATACTCCTTCATCTTCTTGTGAAGCTTTGCTTCTATTATGGCATCAATTTGACTGTCTGAAGCCTGATAAGAAGTCATTGCTTGCACTTTCTTCCTAGGAGGCATCCAAGATCGAGGCTCTAATATCAAATGATAAGAACCCGAGGGTTCTTATGAGAAAATTAAAAGGGGTGACCACTTTGAGGGGGTCCAGTCCTCTAAAGAAAAAAGCCTTAGGCTAATAATTTTCTTATTCCTTGCCAAAATAGCCATACGGCATTTACATATATAGTTTAAGAATCCTAAATAAAATAGGAAACAATATCCTAACAAATCAGAAAAATATCATAAAATATAAAAATAATATCAAGTAGAATCAAAATTAATATCAATCCCTACAATTTAGGAAATCAGAATCCTAACATTAATTTAGGAAATCAGGATCCTAACAACATGTTTTGGGTTTTCCTGCTTGCAGCACTGTTTTATACTTTTTAGTTTCTGTTGCAATTTGAAATCATAGGTCTTGTGTACTTGGATCATGCTGGTGCAACTTTATACTCTGAGGTGCAAATGGAATCAGTTTTCAGTGATCTCACTAGCAATGTATATGGAAATCCTCGTATCCTAATATGAGAATGGTACAATTTAAATAGTTACAAGTCTTTTATAACGGGTTATCTTGTGCAGTGTGAAATACCTTCATGTATTTTGTTTGAGCCTGTTAGCAGTCTGGTAAATTTTATTCTCTGCATATGCTTTTACTTCTTGGTTTGGGAAGTTATACCTGTGGAAGTGACTTGTGCTCCACATATCCCGTTTTGCAATTTATTTTAATCTGTAGGTCTTGAATTCATGTGAATCAATGGCTTGAGTAACATTAACTTGCCATTTAAAATCAGTTTGTAAATTGTATTCAACTATGCCATCCTGCAATCAGTTGCTTGAATGAACAGTTCTCAGTTGACAGATATTTGAAAGAGATAGAGATTCAGAATTATTTTTTTTAACCTTTTGCATAATAATTCCATTTAACAAGGTTTCTGAACTGTCCATCAATATTGTGGGGTACTCCAAAAGTTGTTCAAATTCTTGTTCAATATTTTGTACTTGAACTTAAAATCCTATAGTTCAACTTTTAATTAAAATCACCTTTATATGTCTCTGAATGATAAAAATTAAATGCAGTTCCTTTTAAATTTCAAGTTAGGTTCTCCAATAAATAGATGCATGTGGAGTTTTTACAGATAAAACATTAATTAAACAGTTGTCTATTAACCTGCTATTTTGAAAATATAAGAAAAAGACACTCTGAAATTCTTCTGCCAGGGAGTTCTCTGATACTTTATCTTGTTCCTTGGACAATATCCTCTTTTAACATTTTCCATGGCTGCTTGTGGCCACAGCCATGGCGGTTACGAAAAATATGCATCAGGCAATCTCTTTTTTTCCCCTTCGGATGTCCCAAAATGTTTCTGAAAATACTAAAGAAAAAATTATGGTAGATGTTCTAATGAAAACCAGAAAGTGAGAAGTGATTATGATTAAAATTTAAAAGTGCAGAAGATGTGGATTGAGATTTGTGTTTTATAACTTGTTTGTGTCTACATGTGTGAAGTCATTTTCCAGGGCACGAGAAAGTAAGGGAGGATCAGATGGTGGCATGGAGCTATGTTGTCTGTGCAATTAGAGGGAATGAATATGTCAATTGAGTTTGCTAGAGGAAGGAAAATAAGACTTTATAAGGCACGCACCTAAAAAGGTCCCTGTGCTTTGTTCCAAAGAGAGAGAAACAAGAAACACGAGAGAGAGTGGTGAGAAGAAGAATGAAGGAGGTGTGCACATATCTTATATTTATTGATAACCTGATGTCTTATATGCATCCAAGTTTTGTCCTTCTGTGAATGCCACCAGAACTCTTCACTTCAAAGTGATAATGTTGTCACTTAAGGTGACTGGGTCTGGCATCTGCAAGATCTAATGTGGTGGTGGTGGAAACCCATGCCTATGGTGTGCTTGTCACGTTTGCACTCTAGCAGAGAGGATACAGATACATGAATTTTGATCCTATGATGTTTACTATGTTTACGGTTCTGTATAGGAAGGAAAGAAAACAAAATCTTTGGAGAAATGTTATATTTGACATGATTCATATGTTTGGTTGAGAGGAACGAAAAAAATTTCCAAGTACTATTTCTTACCGCCACATTTGTATTGTAATAAGATCATTTTACGGCTTCATCATGGGATTTTTCTTATTGAACATTTTATATGGATTTCCTTCATACATATTCAAGTATATTGTAGGGCAGAATTTTTGCATTAATGTTACATTTGATGTTTTCTGTTTTTGTCATTTAAGAAGTTCTTTTCCTTATTATAATGTACTCTTGCTTTTTGTCTTCCATTTCAATAAATTTCCTGTTAAAAAGAAACCTTTTCTTATGAATTGTATTGTTAGATGCAGAGTTAATTTATTTAATTGGTAGTTTATACTTAGTTTATGAACTGAAATTCCTTAATCTTAATACTAGATAGCCATAGTGACTCCAGTTCTTCTACTCTTGAGATTGTGAGGGATGCCCGCCAGAAGGTACATGTTATTATTTATACATCTCAACTGCCTGTTTTTTTAGTGATTAGGTTAAATTTGAGATTAGCTTCTGTGTTGTGAGATCTTTAGGATCTAGACAAAAGTTGCTGTGAATATTTTATGCAAAGATTAATGATTCTATCTCCATAATAGATAGTAAAGGAGGGACTTCTAATGTTCAATGGGTGACTGCACGTCATCCACTTTACTGCATGCCATGCTATTGCCTGTGGCCTCCCATGTCTTGCTTTGATTGACCTGGGTGGGCCATGGTGGATCACCCATCTAGATGTGTTCAAAATGCAGTTGTCCCCTTGGAAATTGCTATTGATATTCCTCTTTTATACTTTTTGATATTTTGTTCTAGAAAATTCTACATTTTGCACAGATTGTTAAACCATCAGTCATACAGGTACTTGACTACTGCAATGCATCTCCAAAAGACTATAAATGTATATTTACCTCTGGGGCAACAGCAGCGTTGAAGCTGGTTGGTGAAACTTTTCCATGGAGTTGTAACAGCAATTTTATGTATACGATGGAGAATCATAATAGTGTTCTTGGAATAAGAGAGTATCCTACCTGATAAAAATTATAAGTTGTTCAATTTTGTAAGAGTTGCCTTTGGCTCGCTTCAGGAGAGTGCAGGGAAATCATGTTCTGCAACATGGGGATAGAAGACACAAATGGTATTCTAGTGTGTACTGTCATGTCACAGAGCTGTTGTTAGGAAATGAAATGGAAACACCATGATAGTTACTGTTCAATAGTTCACTGTTTAGATGACACAACACCATTAAATTTAGTAAAATGGGTTAAGACTTGGTAGCTGGTGCATAGATGCCGTTTAACCTATTTCTTTTGGTCTTGATATGATTCTATTGAAATTTTATTTTATTTATATTTTAAACCATGTTTCTGTTCCGATGGACTTGAGTACTCAACTCTTTGTTGTAATTTTCCTGTTGTGAATTGCTTTTATTTTCATACATCTGGATTCAGAGAATGCCTTATCTCCTTTGTTCTTGAATATAATCTTCTCTTTCTAATAACATTTTATTTGGTAAAATTATTCATGTCCCTTTCTGATAAATCAAAATGTGTATTTAATTTTTCCATTATGATTACTTTGCTATATTAGATGATTAATAACAGCAGCCTGTGTACCTCCTTAACTATTGTGAGATATGCGTTTGGTCAAGGAGCTGCAGCCATTGCAGTAGATATTGAAGTTGTACATCCTGGAATATCTGGAGATACAATTTCTACAAAGATATCACCGCATCAAGTACAAAGGAGAAAAGTAGCTGCATTGCTGGAGGGAGAGCCAACAGGTAACTCTTAAGGTCATGGCTATGTTTCTAGGCTTTTAGACCATGTATCTTATATCTATTTATTCAATGCAGGTGATGTGTATAATTTGTTTGCCTTTCCCTCAGAGTGCAATTTCTCAGGGTTGAGATTTGGCCTTGATTTGGTGAAGATTATCAAGGAAGACTCAAGAAGAATTTTAGGTTCTTCACTTTGCAAGTAATATACAACAGTGTTTGTCTTATTGACTCCTTATGTATGGCTTTATATATCTTGTCTGAATAACATAAAAATAATGACATGACTGATGTGTATTTAACTAGTCGCCACTGCTATGTCCATCATATCACACACACTAGGAATTTAGGACAATAGAACTTATTGTCAAATTGATTTTTTTCTATGTAACTTATTACTTGCTTGTATGTCTTGTTGAACTTTTTTCTGTATGTTGAAAAGAATGTATGATAGAATAGAGATGAAATAAACTTTTGTCATTCAAATGCAAACACGTATGTGCATGTGTAGTTGTGTACACTTTTTTATATGCAAGATTCCTAAACACTTGAGGTATAGCAATCATGGTTTCAGGGCTCGTGTGTGCATGTGTACACTTTTGCATATGCTAGATTCCTAAACACTTTTGTGTTAAAGTAATCATGGTTTCTAGATTCATTTTTACTATTATTTAGAATATGAGGTGCATCAGTGGAGAATAGACCTATACACAGGAACTTCACTTTGAGTACTTGCTATGGTTTTTTCTTTCTTTTTTCTTACACATTGTTTTACTTGTCCTTTCTACTGTGATGGAGATCCCAACAAAGAGAAGACCTATTTAGACTTAGCCAGAGGTGGCAATTCTTATATATTTAATTTATATTAACTTTATGGATTTCTAATTATTTTGGTCTATTTTGTTTGCTTATAAAAGGTTTCCCTTTAGGCTGGCAAATTACTTTTTCCATTGAATAAGGATTACAGTGTTTTATTGTTTTTCTGCCTCTCTCCAGCTTCATTTATTCTGTGTGACTTCTTTGAAGCATCAATGATTGCATATATTTGCTTATTTTTTTTTTTTTTCATAAGAAATGGACAATGGATGGTCTTGATTGATGCTGCAAAGGGATGTGCTACCAGACCACCTGATTTATCCAAGTATCCTGCAGATTTTGTCGCAATCTCTTTTTACAAGGTATAAGTGTGTGCAATTTGATTTTGTTTTGATCAAGGACTACTTTGAAAATTGATGTTTTGGCTCGTGCATTTCTGTTAGCTGTTTGGCTATCCAACTGGGCTTGGAGCTCTCGTTGTTCGAAATGGTAAGCTACTGATTCATGAAAAATTGATATATTCTAATTTTATCCTGTCCTGGTTATTCAATAATTTTCTGCACTTTACCTAGCATTGGATTTCGTTCTCTCTCATCTATTTCATCAATCTCAATGACATTTAAGTACTATAAGCTTGCTTATGTTGTTATTATATGTCACATGACACATATATATGACTATATACTATCTTGTGAATTCTGTTGATGCATCATGCCTTGTGGTCTCACTTTTAGCATGAAATTTGTATCTTAAGGGTGCACTTACTTGTTTTATAATGATATTTATTACCAATAAGGAAAAAATAGTTTTTGTGTAGAATGCTAATAACCGAATTTGGAAGGGTGTAGAGCATAGAGTCATTGATGTGAACATATTTAGAGAACCTGCAAACTATAGTTTTATGGTGGACTTTGGAGTTCCAAAGTTTATTGCGGCCTAGGCTTGAAGAAGAATGGGTTTCTAGTTTTGGGAATTTACTTGTTCTTGGGACGGTGGGACCTATTGAAAATAGCAGTTACTTTAATGAGCGTATGGTTTTGTTGGAAGTGTGATTTATTTCTTGGGTCTGGTGTATTTTGCTAGAATCTAATGCCGTCATTTTAACTAAAGCTTCTTACCGTTAAAACTTTTATGGGACATGATAGTTTATTGGCTTGCTTATGTGTTTCAGCTAATGGTGGTGGTTTTGTTAGAGATTTATAGAAAGAGAGCTTTCTTAGGTGAATGTTTTATCATGTTGATTAGTTTTCTTTCCTTTTGGCTGGTGTTGGAGGATTTATTTTCCTCCCTTTTTGTACTCTTCTTTAGTTATAAGTAATGGAATGTTTTATAAAAGTAGAAATTGATAAAGAAGTTGTTTTGGTTTTGGATTTTCTTAACCTAAAAATATTTTGGAGAATTACTAAAAAGGAAGTCTTGGTAAAAGTTTTCCAGTTAGAAACAAATAACCATTTGAGTGATTTGTTAAGTAAATAAGTGGTTACTCATTAATCACTCTTTGAACATTGTTAGCCAGTTGAATGGTGTTAGAATATATTCAGAATATGTTTATAAATTTTAGAAGATTTTTAGAATATATTGTGGAATCAATTAGTTCTCTGATTGAGAAAGTAATTTTAGGAATTGTTACCTAATTTCATTATGTTTTCTGATTTCTTTCCTTATTTGATTAGGATTAGTAAGATATAAACAGGGGTTAGTGCTTTGTCTTTTGTATCACATCAATCACATCTTTCTCATATCAATCTCTATTATCTTTTCTTCCTTCTCTCTACCTAAACCCTATAACTTCAACATGGTATTAGAGTGGTATTTTCCACCTTGAGAGGTCTCTCCTGTTTTGCTATGTCGAGTTCTGTAGAATTATTTTGTAAATTCTCGATTATTGTTTTCCCAACTCATTCTAATTTCATCAGTTTTCTCTAAGTCAGAATCGTCTAATAAAAATGTTGGTTTTGGTGATCTAAGGTGATGCAGTCACTTCTTTGGTTCTAGGCGGTTCCTTGGTTGTTGTTTGCATTTTCAATACTTATTTCCCACTAATGAGTCATTGCCGTGTGAATGCTAGTATTTGTCATGTCGTTCTCTTCCCATCGACAATCATATCGATTGTGACTTCTTTCCAACTGATGAGTCATATTATTGGTACTTCTCTTTAACACTAGTGTTAGTCATGTTGTTCTCTTCCCATCGATGACATTTTGATGGTGACTTCTTTCTCACTGATGAGTCATTTGAATGGTGACTTTTCTTTTCGTCGAAGATTATTCCAGTGGTGACTTATATTGGCATACCAGTGGTGACTTTTCTTCCGGTCGACTATCATTCCGATGGTGACTTTGTCATGTCGTTCTCTTCCCATCGACAATCATATCGATTGTGACTTCTTTCCAACTGATGAGTCATATTATTGGTACTTCTCTTTAACACTAGTGTTAGTCATGTTGTTCTCTTCCATCGATGACATTTTGATGTGACTTCTTTCTCACTGATGAGTCATTTGAATGGTGACTTTTCTTTTCGTCGAAGATTATTCTAGTGGTGACTTATGTTGGCATACCAGTGGTGACTTTTCTTCCGGTCGACTATCATTCTGATGGTGACTTATGTTCTTCCAAATGCTGTTCTTGATGAATTTGGAGAAGTTCAAGTTCTTGTTGTATATACTTGCTTGCCAGGAAATATCCGCTAAGCATCTTTCCAGCAAAGTCTCTTCTTGGCCATGCAATATTCCAACCAACTCTTCAGGTTGATGATCATTCCAATCGTCTTGCTAAATCTTTCTAGCAATGCTTATGTCTCCGGCATTATTAGCATTCCGAAGTTGTCTTTCTAGCCATATTTTTTATGGAGCCCATTTTATGTTTATGTTATTTTTCTTTTTAAAGAGTTTATTTGTAAGGGGAATGCTAGAATATATTTAGAATATCTTTATAATATTTTGGAAGATCTTTAGAATATATTATGGTATATATTAGTCTTCTAATTGAAGAAGCAATTTTAGGAGTTGTTTCCTAATTTTATTATATTTCTTGATTTATTTCCTTATTTGATTAGGGTTAGTAGAATATAAATAGGGGTTAGTACTTTGTCTTTTGTATTACATCAATCACATCTTTCTCATATCAATCTCTATTCTCTTTTCTTCTTTCTCTTTACCTTAACCCTATAATTTCAACAAATGGTCAATTATTTTTAAACTGGAAATGTTTTTACTAGTAATTCCTTTTTTTTTTTTGTAATTTTCCTTCCCAAAAAAATTATTTCAGATAAAAGAATTTATTAAAAGGAAGAAGATTGCAGAGGTGAGGAGTTCTCCTACAAAACCAGCAAAACTGTAAAGCAAAAAATTAGCTCAAAGAGGTTTGAAGTTTCCAATAGTACTACAAATCCATCAAAGACTCATCTAACATATAAAGTTGGGTTCACGGGTGTAGATTGGGTTGGATCTCTATTAGATAGACGTTCAACTTCAGGATAATGTGTTCTTGTTGGGGGAAACCTAGTGTCCTTAAAAGGCATGAAGCAAGATGTTGTTGCCAAGCCGAGTGTAGAAGCAAAATAATGAGCCATGACATTGGCTACTTGTGAACTCATATGGTTGAAACTTGAAACAATTACTTCAAGAATTGAAGTTTGGGGATGTAAAACAAATGCAACTAATATGTGACAACCAAGCCGCACTAACATTGCATCCAACTTGGTTTTTCATGAGAGGACCAAGCATATCAGGGTGGATTGCCATTTTATTTGAGAAAAGATATTGTTAGGCTGAGTCTCTACTTGTTTTGTCAGTTAAAATGATCAACTAGCAATTGTATTTACTGAGTCTCTTAGAGGTCCTTGGGTTAGCTATATTTGTAACAAGCTTGGCAAATATGATTTTTATGCTCCAGCTTGAGGGTGTGTATTGATCTATTTGTTTATTTGTTTTGTTAGGATTTTATATATTTGTACTATAGTAGTACTATTGTACTACACTACTTATACTGCCTTGTATTCTAAATTTCAGAATAAATAGGACATCTCTCTATAGTGCTAGACACTGAATTACACACAGAAATCAAGGGTTTCTCTCTACGATCCTTTCTTTCTCTACAATTTCCATGTTGCTTTGACCAGCTGCTTTGTGGAGCTCGTTAAGTTTCATGTTTTTATGGTTTGATTTTCATGTTTATTGTGTTAAGTGTTTATTTGTAACAAGCTGAAAACTTTATAAACTTCACCTTGTTGGGGAATGCTGAAAAATGTAAGTTATTCTTGTTATGTGATCAGGAAAGTTGTCTTGGTTAAGTAAGCAGTTACTTGTAGTGCACCAAAGTAAAGGGTGTAATTGTCTTTTCACAGTCATTATTTTGGTATAAATTGAAGTATTAGTCAGTGTTTTATATCACTGTTGTTCAAATCCTTATTAGTGAATTACACTTTCTTGTGTTCTCTCATTATCTCTCTTTCCCCTTTTCCATCTAATACCTAAAATTTTTACAGTATTTATGGAAAATTTATATTTGATGTTAGTCTTCCTTTGTAAAAGTTTGTCTCTTATTGATTGTCCTCTTTATTCTCTTACCTCACAGATACTGCCAAGTTACTGAAGAAGACTTATTTTAGTGGAGGTTGGTGGTTTAGTGGTTACTTGTCTGTTTGTGGTTAATACTTTGATATTTGATTGTCTGGTCCACATCACAGGAACGGTTGCTGCTTCAATTGCTGATATTGATTTTGTTAAAAGAAGGGAAGGTATTGAGGAGCTGTTTGAGGATGGCACTGTTTCATTCTTGAGCATAGCATCTATCTTCCATGGCTTCAAAATCCTGAATTCTCTAACTGTATCAGCAATATCACGGTATGCAGAATTGGATAAATATATAAGACATCCATTTTCCTACATAACTTATGCTATGATAATGTCATCCATCATTATAAGTTTCTGATTGTTGTCTATTTTATTCTTATTGATCATATGGCTTATTTAACTTATTGCTGTTGCTTTTTAACAGCTGCTTGTAATAGATATTTGTGACAATGGGAGATGTTTTCGAAACCATACTCAATGTTGGTGTAGGTCTGTATATTTTGTATACAGTAAATAGGTTGGCAGTACAATCTAGTATAGTGTAGTAGTACTAAGGAAAGACACAAATACCCTCAAGCATTTAATACTCCTAACATTGCCCCTCAAGTTGGAGCAGATGTTAATCCTGCCCAACTTGTTACAAAGGTGGCCAATCCTATTCCCATTGAGTGCCTTAGTGAAGATATCAGCTATCAGCTATCTGTTCTCCAATTCTGACTTTTCCCAGTAGATACTAGTCCCTGCTGAATCTTTTCCCAAATGGCAATAAGCTTTTATGTGCTTTGTTCTTTCATGAAATATTGGGTTTGAGGCAATATAAATGGTAGCCTGATTATTACACCAAAGTTTCCATAGGTAGAGGCCCCTTGAAGCCAATCTCATCCAATAAATGATACACCCATAATAATTTACAGGAAGCTTGTGCCATTGCTCGATATTTGGACTCTGCACTCAACCTTACTGTCACATTTTGCTTCTTTCTCTTCCACGAGATCAAATTTCCTCCAAGGAAAATGTAATTAGCAGAGATTGATTTTCGATCCATAGTATAACCGGCCCAGTTTGCATCAGAATAGCCTTCCACTGAACAAAGCCAATTATCTTTATAGATGATCCCATGTCTTGGGGCTCCCTTTAAATACCTCAAGATATGTAATACTGCATCCCAATGAGAGTCTCGAGGAGATGACATGAATTGATTGACTACACTTACTGGGAATGAAATGTCTACCCCCCTTCCAATCCTGGGTAGGATCTTGAGTTTGACAACCTTGCTTAGAAGGAACCTTATTTCCATGATTAATAGGGAAACCCAATTTGGATTATGAGCACGGATAAGAAAAGCATTATTTGAATTTCATGGAAATTCTTTCTATTTGGTCCATCCATGTGTATTACATTATGCTTGTATTCTAACTGCTGTGAAGAAACAATGCAATCTTGTAGTTTAAGCTGTTAGTTGAAAGGCAATGAATGGAAAAGCACATTGATGCAGAGTGAGGATGATCTTTGAGTAGGGTTTTGATTGTGAATTGAGGTTTTTAAGTTGGGGATTTTTACTTTTGACAGTTAGGGATTTTATCTGTTTTTGTGTATAAGGATATTCCTATCCTGATGTACTACCCATTTGATTATTACCTTTTTTTTTTTTAAGGTTTTGTTTGTGTAGAGGGCTATAAATACCCTTCTTCCCACAACATGAGGACCTTTTGCTTGATTATTGATAATAGAGAATTGTAAGAGTTGTTCTTGTGTTTTGCCACTTTGTGTTCTACATCACATATGCTTGCTGCAATTACTCTAAAACTTAATAAATTCTGAGAGTGGGGGTGTGAGGGTTGAATTTCAGACCACATGAAAGCTTTGATGCTGTGGCAAGAGACCATTCAACTTAATTACCTAAAAGCTAAAGTGTCTGGCTGAAAGTCTAGTGGTGTTTTTTTACTTGTA
The DNA here is from genome assembly GCA_019955255.1 of Castanospermum australe. Lineage (NCBI taxonomy): Eukaryota > Viridiplantae > Streptophyta > Magnoliopsida > Fabales > Fabaceae > Castanospermum > Castanospermum australe. Next base: position 163,170 of record NSJW01000114.1, read on the forward strand.
ATTCTAACAGCTGTAATTAGAGTTAAAAAGTAGTAATTATTATATTTTTTCCTTTATGTTGTATTGTCATTTTTTTCTTTGAATTTCCATATGGTTTAAAGCATGCAAAACTTTGTTGCCTTGTAGACATACAGCATCACTTGCCTCGTATACAAGGAAAATGCTTTTGGCCTTGAGGCATGGCAATGGATCTAGCGTTTGTGTCCTCTACGGATGCCATAATTCAATGGTTAGTTACTGCACACTTTACATGTTGTCCGATGTATAGTTTTATATGCACAAGTCTGAGACTGATCGATGTTTGTTAGTTTCTCAATTGGTTGGTACCAATCTCTAATGCTTTCTTGATATGGTTTATACCTCTAAATGCATTGTTAGGAACCGTGGAAACCTCTGAACAAATTCAATTTGTTGATAGCTATTTTAAAGACAGAGGAGGGGCGGGGACAGAGGGAGAGAAATTGCTGAAGCTATTGTGTCAATAATTTGACCGATTGGGATATCTATTTTTGAATTGATATACACAAGAAGTAGGGTTAAATGTGTATTAACACATAGGCAGCACCCACTAACTTAACATCCCCATCAAGCTAGTGCATGGACATTGATCATACCCAACTTGTCACTTATGAAATCAATTTTACTCCCAGTTAGAGCCTTTGCAAACAAATCTGCCAGTTGTTAGCCTAGTGGTCTTTCTTTTTGTTTGTTTGTTTGATAGCCTGCTGGTCTTTTGTTGTGTAAACACTTACTTTAGTCCCTCAAAAATATAAGTGACATCAATTTGGTCCTCCAAAGAAAGTTGACATTAATTTAACTCTTAAATGATAGAAAGTGATACTAATTTGGTCCTCCAAAGAAAGCTAACATCAATTTAGCTCTTTAATCATAGAAAGTGACATCAATTTAGTCCTTCAATCATAAAAAGTTATCTCAATTTGGTTCCTGAATCAAAGATTTCTTTAAGAGTGTTCTCATAGTTCATAACATAAAGATTATTTTAATGTCACTTTCCATGATTGAGGGGCCAAATTGATGTCAATTTTCTTTGAAGGATCAAATTGATGTCGCCTATATCTTTGGAGGACTAAAATGGGTGTTTACTCTTATTTGTTCATAAGCTTTGTTTCTATAGAGAAAAATATTGAGGAATCTTGCTCTGTTATTCATACAATGATTACAATAAATATACAGAGGAATTATAGGGCTAATTATACTAATTACAAGCCTAAGAATTTGCTAATCTATGATATGCTAATCTGTCATAATGTGCACATGTTAATTCTAACAGTTCCTATGGAGGGCGGTTTTCTTCGTTTCTCAACTGTGCCCAAAGGACCTGCATGAATAGAAGTAGAATTGATTATCAAAAGTGACACATCTGTAAAAATTTGAGTATGTGATTAGGCAACATAAGCTTGCCTAACCTAGTAACTGCTCATTTAGAACCATAGTTACTAGGTTTCCCCCTAAATAATGTGAACCGCGAACCAATTCCCGCGTACAAATTCAATGTACTTCAAGTGTAAAGAAGTCCTTAGTCAATATTGGCAAGAAGTGACGAACTGCGTGCCTTTATTGCATACCATAGCGTATTGCGAACTTGGTAATTATCTTCAAAACTAGGGGTGGCAAATGGATGGATTGGATGGATTTTGGATTGGATTATTAATGGATGGATAAAAAGTAAACCAATAATCCATTTAGGATCCATTAAAAAATTTTTAAAGCCTATGTTGCATGGGTATAGGTATGAGTATATGGTATGATACGATACGATATGATATGCAAATACGATAGTTTTCTAAAAAATTAAGATACGAGTGCAGCAATATATATTAAATAAAATATTTATATTTATATTTATACACGTAAAGTATTTTTATATGTACCCTAACCAAAGTCCAATGCATTCTCCCTCTCCCCTCTCCTTTTTCTTCCCCATGCTCTTGTGATGATTTTGAGGAGGAAAAGTTTGCAAAAGTGAGAATATGCTTTAAGGGAGGTAAATGGTGAGAATAGGACTTGAATTTGTATCCCGAATATTTCGCGTAGCAGTACTTTTAGGGTGGTAGGTATAAAAATAAGGGATATGCCAAAAATACGAATGTATACATGTGGTACGAGTATCGGTATTGGATACTGATACAATATGGATACGCCGCCCATTTTGGCGTATCTGTGCATCATAGGTTAAAGCTATTCAATCCATCCATGACCTATTTTAATGGATTAATATCCAATCCATCCATTAATCCATTTTAATGGATATCCATCCATCCTTAACTAGATACATCTGGACTCCTCCTATGTCCTAATACATTATATTCTCCAAATCATGGATATCTAATAAATATTTTGGTTGGTCCATTAACTATCCATTAACTAAAAATAATCTAATCCATCCAATCCATTAAACCTATTATTATAATTGGATGGATTGAATTGGATTGGATAGATCATGGATTAATGGATGCAATTTCCACCCTTATTCACAATCCATAACGTGTTTTGGAAATTTTATCTTGTATCATTATTATGAGTATATAAAACTATTAAGGAAAGTTTTATGAATTAAGGAAGTGTTGACCATAAAATCAAGGTTGATTAATTGGGGATTGATTCTAGGTGACTAATTGGAGTTTGATGGAGGGATTATTGGTTGACTGAATATTCTTGAAATATTCCTCTAGCTTCTTGTATAAATTGAGGTGTAGGCTAGGGGCAATTCATACACATCGTGCTTCAACTTACAGTCTTTCTATATTATCTCCATCCTCTTCTCACTCTTCCAAAGTCTTCTTTTCTCTATTTCTTCAACTTGGTATCTGTTTTGGACTAAATTGAAGGATCTGGGGATACTTGGAATTTAGCTGAGGTGTATGAAGGTTTGGTGCTCCAATGAACAAGGTGGGAGTACTTGCAACGGGTCTTCAAAGCTTTAGTTAGGGTAAAACTGAATTGAATGTGTACTTGGTGGATGGCCCTCATTATATAGGCTAGGTATTTGAGTCCTCTTGGGAGTTTGAGACCTTTGGTGATAAGAATATCCCTTCGGCAATTAGATCCAAGTTTATAGGCAAGGAACTTTATCCTTATCACAAGTCTCTTCTTAGTTGACTTGATCACAAGTCTCTTCTTATTTGACTTGGTCTTTGGCCAAGGTGTTTGATTAATGTCATGTTGGCCCAGTTGATAGTCACGTCACCCTGGTGGGACCCGCGTGATAACAGTACCAAACAATATTAGAGCGATACCCTCCACTGTGACATGAACCCACCATAGTTTCAATCATAGAATTGTTTTCTATCTTTTTTCTCTTGTAGTTTAGTAACCAAAGTAGTTTATTGTCATTTGAGTTTTCTTTCCTTGTCGTTATCGCTGTTTTTCACTGTTCTTTATGCTGCATCAAAGATCGAACACTAACATTGTCTTTAGAGAATGGTTTGCATAGTCATTAGAGGCAAGTTTGATCGCGATCTAGTGGTTTACGATCATCATTATCATATTCGATCATGATTTCTAAGGTGAAATTGTCTGGTTTGATCTTGTATTGATTGAAGGGAGGCTGATTCAATCTAGGTTTTGTGCAAAACAAATAGGGGTGGAAACAAGCTAGGCCTACTTTGTAAAAATTTGGCTTGAGCCTAGCCTATAATCTATTACATGCTTTCTCTGGGGCTTGGCCTGGCTTGTTTTTGAAAAGATAAAAGCCTAGCCTAACCTGAAATCCTACATAAAAGCCTAAGGCTTTTAGACAGGCGAAAAGGCTAGGCCAACAAGCTTAGTCTTTTTTATGGAATTTATGCAATTTTTCTGAGGATATATTAACCTATAATATCGATCATATTGATCTAATGATCCTGACATTAAACTTTCTAGGCAAGCATTGGATAGGTCCTTCTTAATTTGATGAATGTCAATGAATTGTGCATGCTTAGTCTTGTTTTTTATTGCACTATAGACAAAAGATGTATAACTTATGCGACTACCTGTAGTTGTACTACTAATTTAGTTATTGACAAGAAAAAAAAATGTTAAATGAGGGAGAGAGGGGGAAACTGTTAGAAAGGTCTAAGACTTCTAGGAGCTATCTGCCAAGGACATCGATAAAGATTTGTTATTCAAGGAGAGTGCTAGTTGCCTAAGCTCTTTGGCTGATGAGTTATGTCTTTTTATTTGTTTTCTATTTTGTTTTTTCTCTTTGTCACAAGCTGAAAGCTATGCAAGGTTCAGCTTGAGGGAAAGTGTTAAGAGCATTGAAAACTATTAAGGAAAGTCTTATGAAATGAATTAAGGAAATCTTGACCCTAAAATCAAGGGTGATTAATTGGTGATTTGATTCTAGGTGATTGATTGGAGCTTGATTGAGAGATGATTGATTAATAGAATATGCTTGTGTTATAATCACACATGCAATGGAGAATAAGGAGAACAGAAAAGATAGAGAGTTAACTTTGTTCAACCTACAATGAATAGTAGGCCTATGTTCATGGGCACAACATATAGAAAATTCATTATGGTCAATTATGATTACAAAGAGTAGACTCAACAATTGAACCCTAATCCCAATACACCCAACGCTCACTATGAAGGATATTATGTGTTGACCAAACTACTGAATTTTTGTATACACGCACACACACCCACACACACACACACACACACACACACACACACCCCCTATAGTTATCAAAATAGTGCGATTCATGATTTGTGTAAGAAAAATTATCATGTAGTCTTAGGTTCAATGTACATCATATACTTACACTCCCTTTCACACAAGCCTTCTGTAGCAACCAGCCCTCTGTCCCTCCTTTACAGTTGCTTCAAGAACGTGTAAGAAAAATATGAAGAGAGAGCAATGAGCTTTTACAAGCTCGGCAAGTACAACCAGATGATCTCAAGCAAACTACTATAGTGTACTTAATCTATGTTTTAGACAACATCTAATACAAAGGAATGTAGAATGTGGGTAAAAATAAAATTGTCTTAAACTTTCATGTGAAAACCCTTGAAACTAAATGGGCGTGTTTGGAACTGTTTTTAGAAACAGTCCTTTGTTTTTTCCAAGGAAAGACAAACTCATTTGGTTGGAGTGTTTTGATTGTAGGTTAGAAACTTACAATACCCTGCATGGAAATAGTTGATGCTTTTTATTTTCATCCAGAAACCATGGCATGAAATGGGTCCAATAGTTTCATTCAACTTGAAGAGGCCAGATGGCTCCTGGTACGGATACCGTGAAGTGGAAAAGTTGGCATCTCTTTCAGGAATTCAGCTAAGGGTATAAATCAATAATTTTTTCTTGATTTACTTGTTGATCTTTTCTTTCAGATCTCTTTGGCATGACAGTTATTGATTGAATGCTGATTATCTATCGTTACTTATTATCTGTTTAGACAGGATGCTTCTGCAATCCAGGTGCATGTGCAAAATACCTTGGCTTGTCTCACTTGGATCTTCTTTCAAACACTGAGGTATTTCTACTGTCTGCTTTTACTTGGTAACAACTGACTGTGGTTGGTTTATCTATATTGTGTGTGTATAACATAAAAAAATGATAACAATATTTCTGAATTTAGGCTGGCCACGTTTGTTGGGATGATCATGATATAATCAATGGAAAACCTACTGGAGCTGTAAGATTATCCTTTGGCTACATGTCAACATATGAAGAGGCCAAGGTTGGAATTTTTTTGATCATTCTGGATTTTTGTTCAACTTTCTAACCATTAAAACTCTTCTGGTTTCTGTATTCATTTTAATTTTGTTCATGAGCAACCAATGGTTTCTTAATAATGAAAACTGCATAACATATCGAGTTAAAACAGGGTATCAGAGACCATGTTATTGCCGATTGCTAGTTCTGTTTGGGTTCTTGGTTGATGTGTCAATGTTGGATTAAGTGTAAGATTTTGGTTACCCTTCTCACAAATCTAATTGTTTTTTTTTTTAACCTTTCTTTCTTGTGATTTTCAGAAATTTGTTGATTTTGTAGCAAGTTACTTCATGTCACCTCAAAATCACATTGGCCATGGGAATCAATTGAAAGGTCCACCCCCTTTCCAAGATTAATTTATCATACTTCATACTCAATGAATTGAAATCCAAATTGCATATATCCTTTCAATGAAAATGACTTACATTTTTATTGCATTTTATTTCTGCTCTTTTCCTTCCAGTCAAAAAGGCACAAATAGATTTGCATAATAATGCAAAATAAAAGTGGATGTTTTAATGCGGCTACATAGTAGGCTTGCTAAAAAATTTCCTGCCTGTGATTCTTACCGGTACACTTGTATGTAGGTTTCTTCTAATAATGTCTTTAAGGGGTTTCTTTAACTGCGATCTGGGGAATTGAAATGCTCTTTCATGCTGTTGTATATTTTCTTTTTCTGCCTCTTTCTGTTTCTTTGGTTTTCAGGAGGATTTCTGATCCTCCTGGCTTTGATTATTCTCTCTGAATATCTTTTATGAAAGAAAAAAGGAAATGGCAATCATATATGCTACTTCTTAGTATTTATTCATATTCTGTCTCCCTGCCTTCCTACTTTCTGTGATGCCACATTCACCTCAGTGAAACTTTGTTTGCCAATGTACAAAGCTGTGATGAAGCATCTTGTCTCAGTTGCAAATCTTAAAAACCCCTCATCAGGTTTTGATTAATTGAAGTATGGGCTGTTAAAATGATATAGCAATGTCCTATTTGGAATAGAGATTTCAATTCATTGTTGCTAAGGGTGAAAGCTGGCTTAGGCTGTGTAGACTGCCAAAACACCTGATGGCTTTGTATAAGTGCATCATAACTGAAGATACCTGGATGGCTTACTAGCAAACACTAAGGAAATTTAAAATAAATCTTTTCATTACCATCCACCAGATCTTCATCAATGCTTTCATTGCCCTTTATCACAAGATCTATAGCCCTCAATTTACGCAATTGTTTGATCTGAATCAGTCTTTTGAATCAACATTGCTTGCATTGGAGCTTAAAGTTTGTGAACTTTCTGTTTATCTTGTTGGCTGCAATTGACATGTTCTAATCTATCTGACCCCAGTGCCCATAATCTCAATATTCCAACCAAAGATCAATCCTTTGTTAGTTATATTGCAATATTCATCTTTGCAATTAACCTCTCATTAGTACTGTTAATGCCATTAAGAGAGAAAGGATCAATCACTTCCTGACTGTCACTATGAGCTTTTAAATGCTTGATTGTATTTTATACAGAATGAGATCATGCAATCTTTGGTTCTTAAGTCTGCTTTTCTCCTGCACATGTATGTATGATGCCTAGAGAAACAGAATGATCATAAGCACTATGCCTCAAACCAAATTCCTCAACAACTTCTCTAAATCTACCAAACCATGCCCACGGAGACTGTTTCAAGCCATATAAGGATTTTTTGAGTTTGCATGCCTTCCCAAACTCCCCTTGGGCAACAAATCTTTTATGTTACCGTTTCTAAAAGCCTCCCTAAAGTTTTCTTGCAGATAAAGAAGGATATCTTAGGGGGGACAATAACCTTCCATACAAATTTTCAATGCATAGAGCAATACATTTAGTCCAAAATTTAATTTGTTTGTTTTGTCATCATCCATTGACTCCTCATTATTGCACTGCTGCTGTCACTTAGATAATCCTGGACTAGGTCTCCATTAGAAAATCTAGAGTTAAGAACTATGCAGCAGGTACTGATTTTTACTGTTGGATATTACTGAACATTGTATAGTTCTATGTTTTTATTCTTTTATATGGACATTTACTTGGTTAATTACCCGCAGGCTTCTTGGCTATGGCTTATCATCTCAAATCAATTACAATATACCCAATAAAATCCTGTGGAGGTTTCAGTGCAAGAAGTTGGCTTCTTAGCAACAATGGTAGTCATATACTTTCTGCTTATTATTTAATTTTTTTGGTTGAAGAGTTATATATAATTATTGTCAACTTCTGTAATAAGAAAGGAAGTTTGAGAATGGAGATACCAGGCTGGGGGGATAAAATTTTACTGAGCTGGTAGTTTCCTGTTTATATAAAACCTTTCTAACATAGAAGGACATGAAGACAGTCACCTTTCTAAACACACTACTTGTTGAACCTTTTTAAGTGAGCTTCTTAATAGAATTCATAACATGCCCCTCAAGCTGGTGCTGTGAGTAGTTACAACCATTAAAATTGGGATTAACTGTACATATTGATCTATAGAGGAAGCAGCCCCAACCTGAAGATGGATTGAATGTTTGATGAGCAAGTCCAAGAATCATTTGCTGAATGAAAATTTTGATGCTTTTGTCCTAGCAAGATGTCACCGTTGGTCACTTACACGGCTAGTGAGAGGGAGGATTGTTCTGGGAAATTCTGTATCAGGCATTAAAGTATAGATAGGGTGAGTAGCAGCAGTTAGGGTTTGTGATCTGAAGTTTTGCAATGATTCTAACACCCAGAGGATAGAAGGAAGCTTGGTGTCATCTGGAAACCTTTCTTTTTTGGGGAGCATCTGGTGTTTGGTTTAGGATTATTAGAAGGTCCACTTTTTGTTTTCTTTGCTTTTATTTTTCTTTCAATTCTCAGCTGTAATTGGCCCTTGTTATCGATCTTGTCAGCAAAGAAGTTTGCTATTCCTGTTACTTCAGATGGCAATACTGCCAGTAAAGTTACCTTTTGTTAAGACTTAAGAGTATAGAAAACTATTAAGGAAAGTCTTATGAATTAAGGAAGTGTTGATCCTAAAATCAAAGGGGATTAATTGGGGATTGATTATAGGTGATTCATTGGAGCTTGATTGAGGGATTGCTGATTGACGGAATATGATTGTAATGTTCCTGTATCATCTAGTATAAATTGAGGTGTAAGCTGGGGGCAATTCATACATGTTGATTGATATGCAGTCCAGCTATTCTGCAATCATTCTCCATGATTGCAGATCCTCCACAGCGCATGATTCTGCAATCATTCTCCATGATTGCAGATCCTCCTTCCTTTTATTCATCAAATCTGTTCCTTATATTTATTCCATATAATTTTCTGATTATGTCAATCATTCCAGATTTAGGCTTTCTTTCCTTATTCAAATGATTTTCATTTATGTCTTGGATCTTAGGGTTGAATGTTCAATCTGTGTGTGGTCATCTCCCTATTTATGCCTTGTACCACTATTCAGATTGAATAACAATAAAAAAAAATAGAGAACAGAAAGCTCTCTGAAAATCTTTAATACACATTGTGCTTCAATCTGCTGTCCTTCCATATTATATCCATCTCCAAAATCTTATTTTCTCTCTCTAATTTTTCATCACCTTTAAATGGGAAGGTTGTTTAAATGCCTGCACTAAAATCTGTTCTGAATTTTGTCCTGCAATGTGAGTTCAATATAATGCTTTGGATTGGGAGCTTGTTTATATTGTTGATCTTTCGGTAAAATTTTGTTCTGCTTGTCATATCGTTAGTCTTAAATGATAGTCTCATGTTGTTTCGATGGGGCTTTTTTTCCTATTTTCTACTTGTTTTTATTTTGGGTAAATTACACTCCACCCCCTTGAGGTTTTCTTCAATGACACTAGATCCCAATTTTTGCCTAAAATCTTCACTCTACCCCATTTGACCAAAATGACTAACTTTAATCTAACTTTGTTAACAGAATATTCCTTCTAACCTTAAAACTAACCACTGTTAATATTATAATATTATAATATTATAAATTGAGTTTAGTATCATATTATGAAACTTTCAAATGGTGAAGTGTAATTTATCTAATATATTTTGTTTTAACTTTTATGATCTCATCAATTATCCTGTTGCTAGATACAAAGTTCATGTTTTCTTCTATATATAATTCATAGTATTTTTCAAATAAACTTATAATTCTCACAAAATAAAAATAAAAAAAAATAGAAAAAAATAAACGAGTATATCCTTTTCAATTTCATCATCTGTCATCAAGATATTTGTAAGTCCTATTTTTTTCAAATTATACTGAAAGAAAATTCAACTCTGTTGATAATGAAAAGGTGTGAAATAAATTTCAAACAATAAGAGAAAAACATCATCAAACAAAAGTTATTTGATATACCTGAACATATGGCTAAATTATAAAAGACTAAAACCGATGTCAATTGAGTTATAAAAGTCATGTTATCACCTTAGCTCTCAGTGCTAATGAGAAGACTGGTCTAATCTCACATTCTCAATTGTTATCAAAATTTAATATTGAAACAATGAGATTTTTGGAAATATCTAAAGACTGGTTCAACTTTCTTTTTTCAAGTTGTCATATATTCTATACTTCTAGGAAGACAAAATTGAATTAGTTATGCAGGATCAATAGTTTAATATTTATGTTTGCCTTTTTAAGTTCAATTCAAAATCAATAACACAATAAATAAAGCTATGCAGAATAATTCCCGTGCAAGGCATGAATTTCTTGCTAATGGTTGATTTATAAAAGGGCTAAAATCAGTGTCCTTGAATTACAAGCTCATTGACTTATAGTTTTGATATAGCGACTTTGATATAGCGACTTTTATGATCAATTTTACATTAAAAGAATTTGATATTTATATTAAATATTTTTTAGAAAAATTATAAATAGTTAATGGTGTTAAAGTATAGTTAGTCAATTTAGTTAAATGGGGTGGAGTGTAAATTTTAGACAAGAATTGGTTTTTTGTCATTATAAAAGGATTTGATCCCTAGTGGATGTGAACGGAGCATGTGCTGTTGGTAGGCCTTCCTCCCGCAAGGGACACGATCGAAGGATGGGAGATTAGTCCTTCACCTTCTGGGTAGAGGGATACTCTAGGTGCACCAAAAAGAAAAAGACCTTAATGTGGTGTAGTGTAATTTACCCTTTTATTTTTATTCTAGTGAACTGGTCATCCTTTTCTTTGTAATTTTCTATTTTATCTTTTAATCAATTTTTCTTCTATAAAATAGGGCCGTAGTTTTATATTGTTCGGAGGAATTGTTATAATTATACATTATTGTGCAGTATTACCAGGTCTAAATTTTAAATTTAAATAGCTATTTCATGTAAATTTTGAGCAGGCCTGAAATATGATCGGGAGTGGATTCTTAAAAGCCTATATGGTGAAATTCTTACCCAGAAAAAGGTAAACAGTTATATGAGTCACAATTTCTTAAATGTAGTGCTTGTGCGGATGCATACTTCAACGACTGCATTTTGTTTTTGTCCGTTTTGCTGGTTTGGTTTGATTGAATTTTTGAAAGAATTTATTTATTTTTTCCCCTTTTTGATCTAGTGGAAGTGATTGTATCAGTAATTCTCTTTGTTCAGTGAGTTAAAAGGGTAATGAGAATTGGTTTATGCCATGTAATTTTATTGGAGAGAACATTTTGCTGGAAATGTTTTCCTAGCCAGATACTTCTTGACGTGTATTTGCCACTAAATTTTTTCTCCACTCATCTAATATAGGATTGCTAAGGACAACATTGTTCTACTGCCTGTTTTAGCTTATGTAAAGTTTTTGTAATCTTGTGACGTTTGCTGTATTGTTAAGATGATGTACTCACAAAACATTATGCAATTTAACCATTTTTGTCATCTTGGGCAGCAGATTCCCTGAAAGTTCCAAATAGGAGATAATGTATGGTATATGTTGAGTAACGTCATACTTTTTACTGTTGCCTTGAACTCTATCCTGGTGTTGCATGTAAGTTTTGAGAGTAACATTATTTTGGATCCATCAACGCTCAAAGGTCAAACTTTTAGACTTCCGTGGAAGATAGAAAGAATATCTCTAATGAACTTGAAATTTAAAAAAGAAAAATAAAAAATAAAAAAAGAGAGAGCATTATTAAAAAAGTTCAAATATAATGTTCATATTTTAATGGAGAAAGTTGCAAGAGTTTTGCTAGTGGGTCTTGAGAATATGGTTGTCTGTCATTTGCAATTTTCCAATTACACTCGCTTGTTTCTGGCAGAGGTTTCGGAAAAATTTTTTGAATATTTATAGGTTGCCCTTTTACTTTAGGTGGTGATTAATTTGTGTGTTCTCTTGGGTGTTACACCTAGATAGGTTTCTGTTTAGGATCCAATGGTTCCAAAATTTGTAGACAACTTCATGATTGGATGATCTCTTCGGTGGTTGTGTCATGCTTGCCTAAATGTTTGTCCAATCGTCTAGTATCCCTTTTTGCTACATAGCTTGCTTCTGGATTTTGGTTGGGGTTTCAGCAAGAAACGAGAGCATCATTGTAAGATAATATCATGAGATATATAGACACTGGCGGACCCACATTGGTGGGTGTGGGGGCACATCCCCCCACTGGCATTTCTTTTTTTCTTAATTAAGTGTTTAATGCTTATACTTTTACTTTGTTTTTCATTTTAGTCCCTACTTTTCAAATTGTTTATTTTAGTTAATGAACTTTCATCCAAATTATTTTGTTAAATTGTGACTTGTCATGTTGAAATCTTTTTCTAAGACTACTATATCAATACTGTTTGATGTGTCACCATTTTATAAAATAATTTGGATAAAAGATTACCAAAAGGGCAACTTTGGATGTAATTATTAAATTGAGGGACTAAAAATGAACAAATTAAAAAAAGTAAAGACTACAAAGAAAACAGAGTAAAATATAAGGACCAAAAACTTAATTAAGCCAAAACCTTTTACTACTATATACAAGATTTACTTGTTGAGAAGAAGAAGGATAATAGAAACCCTTAGTTTATGCGAACGAGTCAGTGAAATTACACTGCCCTCTGTATTGGATTTTATAATACTTGTGTAATTAATGTACAATAAAAAAGAACTAATGCAATGATCCTATTACATAATCTACATGATTCTAACATGATTCTAATTGATTCTCTACATATTCTACACTCTCCCTCAAGTTGGAGCATATAAATTATATGCACCGAGCTTGTTACAAATATAACTAATTCGAGGACCTCTGAGAGACTTTTTTAATACATCTGCTAATTGATCATTTGAATTGAAAAAGTTAGTGGTGATATATTCAGACAAAATCTTTTCTCGAATAAAGTGGTAGTCCACTTCTATATGTTTGGTCCTTTCATGAAACACTAGATTTGAGGCAATGTACAAAACTGCTTGATTATCACAAATCAGTTGCATTTGCTTAACATCTCCAAATTTTAACTCTTGAAGCAATTGTTTCAGCCATATAAGTTCACACGTTGCCAATGCCATAGCTTGATATTCTGCTTCTATACTTGACCTTACAACAACATCTTGTTTCTTACTTTTTTTTCAAGATACCAAGTTGCCTCCAATCATCATGCAATAACCTATGGTGGAATGCCTATCCGAAGGAGAGCCAGCCCAGTCGACATCTGTAAAACCAATGATTTGGGTATGTCCTTTGTCTTTATAGAGAAAGGCCTTGACCTGGTGTTCCTTTGAAATACCTGAGTATTATGATTACAACATCCCAATGACTATCACAAGGAGCTTGTAGAAATTGACTAACTACACTTATAGCAAAGGAGATGTCTGGTCGAGTGATGGTAAGATAGTTTAGTTTACCAACAAGTCTCCGATATCTTCTAGGATCCGACAAAGGCTTCCCTGTCCTAGTAAAAGCTTGATGTTTGGGATCCATAGGAGTATCTACAGGTCGACAATCGATCATGGCAGTCTCTTCTAAGATATCAAGGGCATACTTTCTCTAAAGAAATAGCAACACTAGTAGAGGATTGAGCGACCTCAATACCAAGAAATATTTAAGGTGACCTAAGTCCTTAGTCTGAAAATGACGAAAGAGGTGTTGTTTTAGTTGATTGATACCGTCTTCATCGTCACCTGTGATGACATATCATCTACATATACCACTAGAAAGATACTCTGATGTTTGAGGTGAATGGCAGTAGAAAACAGAGTGATCTGTCTCACTGCTGATCAAGCCAAATTGCTGAATTACTGTACTAAACTGTCCAAACCATGCCCACGGAGATTGCTTCAACCTATAAATAGAACGAAATAAGTGACAAACTAATCCAGACTGTTGCTCCATGTAAATCTCTTCAGCAAGTTCACCATGTAAGAAGGCATTCTTAATATCAAGTTGGAATAGAGGCCAATGATGCATGGCAGCCATGGATAAAAGAAGCCCGAACAGAAGTGATCCTGGCAACAGTGAGAATGTATTACCGTAGTCTAAACCATATATTTGAGTGTATCCCTTGGCTACTAGGCGAGCTTCAAAACGGTCAATTTTGTCCATCAGGGCCAACTTTCACAGCATACACCCATTGGCATCCAACTGTGGACTTACCCTTAGGTAACGGAACTAACTCCCAAGTGCCGCTAGAGTGTAAAGCTTGCATTTCATCTACCATAGCCTGTCGCTACCCCGGATGGGATAGTGCATTACCTGTAGTTTTGGGAATAGAAAGAGATGACAAGGGGGTGACAAAAGAAAAATATGGAGAGGACAAACGGTGATAGCTGAAAAAGGTATAAATAGGATGAGGATTACGAGTAGAACGAATACCTTTGCGAATGGCAACTGGTGGACTAGCGGGAGGCAGGACCTGGAGCGGTAAAGGTGCTGGTTCAGGAGTATCTTGAAGTGGTAGAAGGAGTGGCTTCTATAGGATGTCCAAGTAAGGGAAACAGGAAGAACATCAGACACTGAAGAACGCTCAGCAGGAGAAGATGAGAAAATGGTGACTCCTCAAAGAAGGTGACATCAGCTGAGGTGATATATCGGTTACTGTTTGAGTGAAAGCACCTGTATCCTTTCTGGAGACGGAAGTAGCCGAGAAAGACACACTTAAGGGATTTTGCTTGAAGTTTTGTCCTGTTCAGGGGTTAGATTATGAACAAAACAAGTGCAACAAAAAACACGAGGTGGAATGGAATACAATGGTTGAGACGGAAACAAAATAATGAAGGAATTTGATTATTTAAAACAGAGGAAGGCATGCGATCAATCAAATAACAAGCAGTGAGAACTGCATCACTCCAAAATCGTAGAGGGACATGATTATAAATGTTGTAAAGTTCGTATTGTTTCAATGAGATGACGATTTTTACGCTCAGCAATGCCATTTTTGTGGTGTGTGAGCACAAGAGGATTGGTAAAGAATACCCTGTGAAACCATAAAAGAGGTAAAATAAGGAGAAATATTCACGGGCATATTCTCTAGTAAAATGCGAATAGAAGTATTAATTGATTGCGAATTTCAGCATAGAAAGATTGAAAAAATAGAGAAGATCTCAGCACGATTCTTTATTAAAATTAACAAGTGCATCAAGAAAAGTCATCAATAAAAATTACAAAATACTAATATCCATAGTTGTGGAACACGAATAGGACCCCAAACATCCGTATGCACTAAATTAAAAGGGGACACAGCCCGATTATTAACACTTTTGAGAAAACGAAGTGCGAACATGTTTCTCAAGTTGACACGACTCACAATCTAAAGATGATAAAGATGACAAAGTAGGAACTATTCGGTGAAGCTTGGAGATAACAGGATGACCAAGGCGACTGTGGAGGAGAGAAAAAGAAAGTAGCAGAAGTACAGGCAGCAAGTGGTGAAGGTATGGTAAGATGGTATAGCCTGTGAGACTTACGCCCTTCGCCAATCATCCGTCCTGTATCCCGGTCCTGCACATGAATAGAATTATTAGTGAAAGTAACAGAATAATGAAGAGAGCTGGTTAATTTACTGATAGAGAAAGATTGAAAGGACAACTCGAAACATAAAGGACAGAATCAAGAGTTAGAGAGGGTAGAGGACAAATTTGACCAAGACCTTTAGCCATAGTTTTGGAACCATTGGCTAAGGTAACTATAGGAGAGAAGTTGAATGACGAAGATGAGAGAAAAGACTAATGTTACCAGATATGTGATCAGAGGCAACAGATTCCAAAATCCATAGACCAAGGGAGGAATGGGTGAGGCAAGCAGCAGAATTACCAGTCTGATAAGCGGAGGCAGAGGTAGATGACTGAGCAGCCTGATACGCTAGATAACCTTCACGGGCAGCAGTTGGGATAGTGACAGTGGGCATGTCTGAAGAGTTAGATGCAGGAACAGGAGAGTCTGATTGAGCAATATTAGCTGTGCAAGAGGGTTTCCCATGTAGTTTGAAGTAACGTTCATGAGTGTGGCCAAACCTGTGGCAATAAGTGCACTGTGGACGTTGAACTTTGCCACGACCATGAGACCCATAACTAGCAGCAGCAATGGTGGACTGAGAAGTCAGAACAGAAGAGTCACCAATAGATGCAGTTGGAGCAGGAACAGACTGAGTAACTCAAAGTAGCCGAGCAAAGACATCCTCCATAGAGGGAATAGAAGTACTGGCCAATAGTTGTTGACGGATAGTGTCGAGCTCAGGAGGCAAACCAACCAATGTGAGAAGCATGAACAACTTGTCATAGTTGGTTTCTTGAGTTTGCAATATAAGCAGTAATAATTGGGAGAAGTTCAGTGAACTTAATACGAACACTCTGAATATGACCCAAATAGCTAGACATGGATTGATCTTGTTTGCGAATATTAAGCATATCAGAAGATAACACCATAGAATTGTTGAATATCAGTAGTGTACAGGAATTTGGCTTTGGTCTACACCTCATGACAAGTCTGATACGGTCGAAAAAGGGGGAAAGAATCTCACGATCAATGTTATTCCAGAGGAGACTGCAAAGTTGAGCATCAATTGCCTCCAAAGTATCTCGATCAGCCGCAGAAATATTAGATGCTTTCTTTGTCAGATGATCAGAAAATCTTTAACCTTTAAACTAGAGCTCAATTGTCGGAGCCCAATGTAGATAGTTGGAACCATTAAGTGGTTCAGTAGTGATGATTGGAGATCCCGGAATTACAGAACTGAAAATACTTGACTTCCCAGTGGAGGGAAGTTGTACCAGAGGTGGACATGATGGGTACAGAACTTCAGGAAACCCAGAAGACAAGAACCTGAGTTGAAAGCGAGAGACCCAAAAATCATGATAGTGGATGCGGTTCGCGGAGGTGGGGAAGCCAAACACCCACTAGATGATCATGAACCATGTGGATAGGGGCTGGATCTGGCTGGAAACACACGGAGAAGTGGTCGGAAGAAACGGTGGCCGGAAAGGATCGAAAACGCACTCTCACACGCGCTGGAAACACACTGCATAGGCCTTGCACTCTTGAAACCAATCTCATCAAGTAATTGGCATGACTATATCTACTCATAAGTAGTCTGACCCATAGCTCTATATTCTGACATGATCTAGCCACTACATTTTGCTTTTCACTCTTCCAGTAAACCAGGTTATCAATACCACCAACAGAAACACAATAGTCTAAAGATGACCTCCTATCCAAGGGACATCCAACTCAGAGTTGTCAAAACAGCCATAGCAGCCGCAATAGTGGCATTGCAGAGCAGTGCTCAACCGTTCCCAAACCACCTGGGCATTGTGTATCAGTGGAGTGGCCATAGTGGCCGCGATAGCAGCTGTTGCAGCCATAGTGGCGACCCGGGTTGGAAAAGCCTAAATATATATATTTTCCTCTGCAATATTTTTAAGGATCTGGAGGGAAAGTGCCGAAAACTCCCCTCCCCACTCATTTAGAGAAGCCCATCCCTATTCCCTCTTTGTTTGTGAAGATCGATGGTGCTGGTCTCTCAGCAAAGCCTTCTGGTCAGCGTTTTCTTTTTTTTTTTTTTTTTTCCTTTCCTTGGGTACAGAATAATAGAAGGGAACATATTTGATGGCCTCTGCTTATTGAATACCGGTGTCTCTTTTTCCTTTGGGTACAGCATCTTTCCTTTGGGTAAAGAATAAGAGGATATTTGATGGCCTCTGCTTCTTTGCTTGCAATCTCTTTTGCTGGTAAATTATTTTTATATGTTGTCAAATTGTTTTTTATTTGTTGTCTAGTCTCTGCCGCTATTGTATGTACTGTGTGAGTCTACAATGGGTCATATAAAAAAAAGTAAGAGTCATGTTGTATGGAACTATTGGAAATATGAGTTATTTGACTTTAAAATGCTAATCTGTAGATGTTTTTAATGTTTTAATATGTGAAAAATGTATTTTATGTTATTTTTATTAACTGATCATGAATCTTACGATTCACAATTCGAAAAATAGGCCTTTGCGTGATTCGATTCACAATTTGATTACCATGCTACATGATTAAACTTACACTGTTTACTTTTGTCTTAAGCTACTTTCCAATTGATCTAAACTACTATTGTTGTTAAACATTGGCTATGATTATTGCCTATTGCATCTATGATACTTAACAAGTTAACATTTAATTAAGTTATCTTTGGTTGTTTTACAACAACAACCAAGCCTTATCCCATTAGGTGGAGTCAGCTATTTATCTTTTGAGTCTACAGTTTTGATGCATTCATTCATCTATTTCGCTTGGTCTTTCATGGTTTTACGATCTTGTCAGTAGTAATGTCTGTATAAAGCTCCTCTTGATTCAGGTTTTAAGCTAAAATTGACAGTGTTGCTAGTCCTTCACAAATGGTCACAGACGCTAGACAAGTCTATCTATCTTTCACTCTGAATTTTTTTTAGCGAATCTTTCACTTTTTGAAACTGATGCTTGATAGTAAAGTTTTGATCTGTTGGATCTTAATTTTGTAGGTTCCTGAAATGTGCGTTATAAGCACCTTTATTGACCTTAGTCAAGGAATATTGTTTGTAGAGTCTCCACGTTGCAAAGAAAGATTGCAAATCAGGCTTAAGTCAGATGTTTATTATGGTGTTATTGAGGACATTGATCTATATGGCCAGAGGTATATGATGCTATGTACATGTTATTTTGCATATTATTTTATATTCTTTGTTATATATATGTTCTTTTGAATTGTAATGGCTGATTTCATTGATTTAGTACATGCACTGGTGTATACTACTTGAATCTGAAGTAGAATATCACAGGAAGCTCAACAGTCTGTTGTTCTAGTTACTAATCCTTTTCTATCATAAGCTTTAAGAATGTTCTAAATTGTTTTACGTGCTTGGTTTTGAAGTCTTCAAAAAAAGTTCTTTCAGGCTCCTATTTTAATCCTTACATCAACTTGTGTGGCGTATGACCTTTAACTTTGATTTTACTTCCTCTAAGATGGACTTCATTGTTAACTTTTGAGAAATAAGCCACATTTATTGAGGTAAAAGGTTATGGACTTAAAGTCGACCCTTGGTGAAAACCTATTGTTATGGGAAAATAATGTATTCCCCATCCATGCATTTGTACTAGTCATTGCCCCATCATATAATCCTTTATAGTTTGAAAATGTGATATGAACTCTCATGGCACCCTATCATAGGCTTTTTCCAACTTAATGAAGGCCATGTGTAGATTTTTTATTTCCTTCCATATGTTTCTGTCAAATCCCACTGTTAGAATCTACATCTCTTCCTCATCTTGAAGAGCATTGATCACGGTTTTCAAGGATGCAGAAGCCTTTGATAAGGAAGGCTCCCCCTTAATGAACAGCACTTTCTCTGCCACCTCAATTTTCAAGGTTAGTTCCTTGAAGTTGGCCCTAATCTCTCCCAAACTCTCCAACCAGTCCATGCCCAATGCAGCTTCTGCTCCTCCTAAAGCAAAGAGAAGTCTTGATTTATCTCCATGCCTTGCATCTGCAGTACTACCCCTTTGCAGACCCCTTACACCTGACCTTGTGGCCATAACCTACTTTCACCAAGTATTTTGGAGTGTCTGCACTAAACTCCTAGCAATAAAATTGTTGGATGCTCCTTAGCAACACAACCCTCCTTCCTACTATCTCTCCCCAAAATTTAAGGGATTTTTTTATGTTAATCCCATGATGCTGTTCAATGACAGCTGAAAAGACCTATCTTCCACCTCCCTTTCTGCCTGCTCATGTTGTTCCTCTAGTTCCCCTTCAATTCCTTCCTCAGCTTCCACCAATATCAAATGAAATTGTTTGTATTTGTAAACATGGTCTGGGCTATATTTTTCATCACGCCAAAAACAGAGTCCTCTTAATTTCTCTTGTAACTCGCCTCTGACAATTGCCAGAATCCTCCTCCCCCTGGCTACTGGCTGATGCTTCCAGCTGCTTGGTCTCATTGGTGGGCTTGTTATTGGCATTAGGCTTAACAGATGATACAAAGCTGGAGGCTGAATTACTCCTTCCCACTCCTACCTGAGTCTTGGGATTAGTGGCATTAGTGGGCCTGCTTGGTCTCATAGACAAAGGTCCTTGTTGATTGGGTCCCCTTCGCTTGGGTCCATCCCCTCTGCCCCATGCCCACGCCTCCTCTCCCCAGTGCCCAGTTTCTCTCTTCAATGAGCTGGGCTTAAACCATCAAGTCAGTCAACACCTCCAACCTATGAAGCTTAAGCTATGCTCTGATTTCTTCCTCCAAACCATTCGAGAAGATGCCTTGAAGGATCTCCTCATCTGTGTGTCTCTGAGTTCCAGCATAAACCTCAAACTGCTCCCGGTACTCCCCCACATCTCCTATTTGTCATAAACTCAGCAACAGCTTATAGGGATTGAGCCATTGTTGGTTGGGACCGGCGAATCATAGCAGCTCTAAATGCCTCCCATGTCACATTCTCTGTTCCGAATTCCCACTGTTGGGACAGTTCAATTCCCTACGTTGACCCCTCTCCACTGCCTTCTCCCTCGATTGCGTTCTCCGGTGGTCTCTGTGGAGTTTCGTGGCCCTCTTCTTTCATGTATCGCAAAATCTCCTCATGAAACTCCTCACTTCTCCTGAGTTGAGCTTCTTGGAGTTCCCTCTCTTCCTGCATCTCCCTCCCCCACCTCTCAAATCCTCTCTCGATGGCTTCCAATCGAGCCTCCATGCAGGTTTCCACCATTCAAAGTTCCTTGGATCAGGTGTTCTGATACTAGTTGACAGATACTGGATCAGAGTCACACACAAACAGAAAGAAAATGTGTATATCTCCTCTCCCGAACTGATATCAATATGATATCAGTACTAGTGGGGCTGTAATGTATAAGAACAGATGAACTGAAATGGAAAATACACAAAAACAGAGGAAAATGAAAATAACCCAGGCACTTTGAGAGGCCTGATCTCTCCCACGCAACCTTACTCCACAAACTTTTCCTAACTCCCTCCCAATTTTCTCACTCCCCATATCCCTTCAGAGTTCCCTCCACTTACGGTCACGTAGGTTGGTTATCTGATGTCATGGTGTGTCTCATGCTGTCCTGAGGCTTGGATTCCCTGCTTCTCTTTCATTTCTTCCTATGATACTCCTTAGTTAACAGTGGAGGGCTATCACAGCCACAAGCAGTTGTCAAGCCTATTTGATCTGTTTACAAGCCTGATTAAGCCATTCACTGCTCATCTGGCTGTGCATCATTCTAGCCATCTATTACTTGTCAGGTTGTGCATCATTCCAACCATCATTTTGTTGTGCTGTCTCTCCAGCTATGTGGTTTATTCTGACCAATATAATTTTAAGTTGTTTTCTTTAAGTGTGTTTATTTGTGACAAGCTAAGAGCTTGGGAAGCTTCAGCTTGAGGGAGAGTGTTAGAATATTAGCATTTAGTCAATTGTTTTTATTTCATTGCTGTAAATTAGCTAGTGATTAACTCCTTGATTGATTGTAATTATCTCCTTAATTGATTGTATCTGTACTATAAATAAGATATCAGTGTGCAAGTCTTTATGCACAATTTCTCTCAAACACACTCTTTCAGAATCCACAAAAGGCATGTAGCCTTCGTGGTTGGCTCCTTGTGTGTGTATTTATACTAATAACCCAGGTATAGTACACGTTTACTGCAACTAGTACAAGCCGAGCCTCATATGTATAATTCATACTAACACAATATTATTCTTTAATAACATCCTTTCTTTTCTCTCACTTTTTTATCGTTTTAATGCTAGGAAGTCATGGTAATAGGCAACAGTTTTCAGTGATATTTGAATATGGGATATTCTTAATTGTGGTAGACAGCTTATCAAAGCTCCCTCTCTCAGACAGGAACTTAACCTTTCTCTTTAACTCCTTATTACTAATTACTAAATTCAGTGTTTCTTTTTTGAATAAAATTTTTCGTTCCTTTTGGCTAGTATATTTGCATTGGAATGTCTCTTTCAGTGTAGTGTTAGAAATGGCCAGATTCGTAAATACACATGCTTTTATATTGGTTTTGTTCTCTCATGCTTGAAATAATTATTTTTGTTGCTTAGGTACGAGGTTTATAGTTACAACAATGAAATCAATGTATGGTTTAGTGAAGCCATTGGTAGACCTTGCACTTTGTTACGGTACTCTAGTTCCGATCATGATTTTATGTTGAATAAAACCAAAGGTGCAGTCACATGTAGAGATGCAAAGAGCATGCACAATTTTGCCAATGAAGCACAGTTCTTACTTGTATCTGAGGAAAGTGTATCTGACCTAAACAACAGATTAAGTCCAGGTATGCAATTGTACTCATTTTCTTATATGATATGACGTGCAAGACCTTGTATTTTTTAGTCATTTGTTTTCATATATGCTATTACTTCCATTTTGTTTAATAATGCAACATAGAAGATTTTAACTACCGTATTGACGAATTTACATAACTAGTTCATGATATATAATGGATTGCATTGTCATTGATTGATTTGATTATTTTGTCAATTCATAAGAATGCAATGGGGATTTTAATGTCAGAAAGAAAAGAAGGAATTATGAAATTCCTTTCAGAAAATCAACTTGCCTTTTCAGCTCTACCTCTAGCGATCACTTTAATATCATCAACTAGATCAGTTAAATTGAGTTTAGTCTCTCAACCACAATATTTCTGAATATATGATGGTACTAGATGTACAGAAGGGCATATGTGGAGCAGCAATGCAAGTCCATGCAAGTAGATTTCGTCCCAACCTTGTAATATCTGGAGGCAGGCCTTATGACGAAGATGGATGGACAGACATTAGAATTGGAAATAAGTATTTCAGAGTAAGTTCTAATAACCTTCTAAATGATTTGACAAAGCAACTCAGCCATTGCGCAATTTATCATGGATGCTATTTTAGTTAGATGGCCCTTTCGACTAACAGTTACTAGTGCCACTCTGCAATTCATGTTGCTTAATGGCAAAACTTAGATCAAATTCCTGGATGCTGTTGTTGTTCATTGCCTTCTCAACTTATATAACGTTTACTGCTTCCATTTTCTGTTCATGTTGCATATTTGCAAAAGTAATGCATGAATTTTGATTCCAAATTTTATGTACTTTGATGGCTTTAGGTCTTTCTGTGGACGTGATCTAACTGTTACTGGTTTGTGTGTGCATCACAAATTATGTTTTTCATCCTTTTTTGGTTTTTTTTTTTTTCTGAAGAGTTGCTCTGACACATTGTTATATTAGATTGTCCTAATCTCAAAATGCCATGTGGCGTATTTTCCCTTGATCAAAATCTGAAACTATTGTGTGTGTGTGTGTGTGTGTGTGTGTAGTTGTATGATCTTGTACTATGTCCCTCTTACTAGCTTAGGTAATTTTGTCTTGTACTTACTAATCACTGTTAAAATAAAAGCAACCCAACACACAGCGAGGGAAATTTCATTCTTACATGCTATCAGAAGATGGGTGCTGGATCTAGGGTTTTCTCTCTGGTCTTGTAGCTTTCCATTTCTTGTAACTGGCCATTCACATTTGACTAGTGATTCCCCTTCATCTCCATTTTTGGTCATGAAAAACTGACCCTAACCATCTCACTTGGTCTCACCTTTTCAAGTCCGTGCTGACTGGCATGCTTTGCAGAGCTTTTTTTTTTTTTTGGACCAATCTTTGGCTTGTGTTGGACTGCAAACATGAACGTGAAAAGCTGCTATAGGGGAGTCTTTCTGTTGATTCTTAGTGCCAAAAATTTAAAGAATTTATTGATGCCTTGGCTGCTATGTCTTGATCTCTCTCACCGTGAACAGTTTCTCTATTTGTTGAATGGACTGTCCTCTTCTTTTGATGCTATGGTCACAGGTGCATCTATCAAAAACACTTTACTTTCTTTCCATGATCTCTGGTGCATGCTTACTCATCATTAAACTTGTTTGGAAAATCTTGGTTCCATCTCTAGTAATTTCTGTGTGTCCGAGCAAATGATGGCTCTCTTCTCCTCCCTAATGTTTGCACTTGCTACCCTGTCTTTTCCACATCCTAGTTCTTTCTGTGGTTGTGGATGGTATCCCTTGAAGGGGGTCGTTCATTTTCTCCTTTTGGAGGCTGCTCCGCTCCTCCTTACGTGCCATGATTTCCCCATGTTAAGCCATCTATGTCTCTTGTTCCATGATCTTGTAGTACATCCCTTGTACTAGCATAGGGTGACATTTTCTTCTGAACTTATTAATCAAGACAAAAATTATAAATAACAGCAAGCCAACACACATGGTGTGATGGAAAATTCATTTTTACGGCTGTATGTATTGCACGTAAAGAACAATGATTGCTCACGCTTTTTTTTTTGGGTTGGGGGGGGGGGGGGTTGACCTTTCCCTCTGTCTATCTTTATTCACCAGTCGCTAGGAGGATGTAATCGATGCCAGATGATCAATCTTGCACAAAATGCTGGACAAGTGCAAAAGTCAAATGAACCTTTTGGCAACTTTAGCATCATACAGGAGAGTGAAGGTTGGCCAAGACATTATATTACTTTCTGTCCTGTAGCTTGATTTCGGTTATATATTCTAATATATTATACATTAAAGCAGGGGAAGATTTTGTTTGGCATACTGCTGAAGTATGCATCTAATGATGGAGAGCAGCAGCAAAGTGATTCCTGGCTTCATGTGGGGCAGGATGTATATCCAAATTCCATTTAGTTTAGCACATAATTGGCAGCAATTTTGTAATACCACAGAAAAATGAATAAATTAAAGTGTGCAATTTATACATACAATCATACACAAAAATGCCCCCAAATTCATGTCCAGGTACTGTACAGGAGGCCTCTGATGTTGAAGAGCTTGCTGGCTATTTGCGAATTATTCTGTTTCTTCTTTTCTATGTTGTACAGCTTTATAAAGACCGTATTATGTGAGAATGAAAATTGGCAAAATGCTTATTGGTTATGAAATTTTTTGTCATATATATTGACAACAGAAAAATCAATAATAAAGACAGTGGATATGGGGCTATTGTGCCTCCAGTTTTGCTATGTGAGAATTAATTTTTAATGTTGACTTGTCACTAATCCTATAATAAAAAAAAAAGAATTAATTCTGCACTATTACAAACACATTAGGGCAGCCCAAGATCTGAAGTCTATACTTTGGTGAGGCTATTGGCTCTCTTAATTGTCTATATTCACACTCCGTAGCATTATAGTTGTCCAAGTTGGTAAGGGAATCCTTAGCATTATAGTTGTCCAAGTTAAATAGGGCTCCATTCCCTTACTGTTAAGTAATGATCATAAATAGACATAATTTAGACATAAAATAAATCTTCTCTTGTCACAGGATTAGTTTGTTGGAGAGAAATAGACATAATTTTTTTATATGCAGAGATCCATCATATAGAAGTCATTGCCTCCTCGATATAGAAGTTATGTTATTTCAACAACAGGAGAGAATCTTGATCCATATAAAAGTCATTGCCTCCTCAAAACAAAACTACATCAATGTTGGATTATGATTTTCAAGGCCAAAAATCCTATGTTATGACCCAGCTTGATAATAATAGAATTTTTCCATGTTTTGTAGATGCAATATAATTCCCTGCAAGCAAGATCAAACTCAAGGCAACCATGTCTTCCATCAAACTCTTCAATGGTCTTGAACCTCCTTTCAGTCTTCGCCCTTGTTTCTTACTTTGTTTCGATTCCTTTATCTCTTGAATTGTTCCAAGCATCGGGAGTGTTGCTTCCATTGTCCCCCTTCTCATTCGAGTGTTTTCCTAAGGGAGTGTTTATGTAGGATTTGTCTTCATTTGGGCTTCTTCCTCCAAATTTTCCATTTCCTCTATAACATCTTCATATGAAATTGGACTAGATGAAAGGTTGTGGAAAGGTTAAGGCTCACTCTTAATCTTCTTCTTGCTTCTTTGAAGAAGATTTGTTTCCTCATACAAGAGGAACTTCGAGGATTAGGCATGTGGCTCAACAGCGACTTAGTTGCCTTGATATATCCGCACTCCGAGATAGATCCCCCTTTCCTCTTCCCCAAAATTCCCCAACCCCTGGGCAACGAAAAAAAGGCAAGGGGAACTTCGTTTGCTCTGCCATTTTTTTAACTTCATTACCATCCAAGTAGTTTAGATCCATGTATTTATTTGCATTAATTATTGGAGTACTCTGTTGTATTTGATCCATATATCACTAAAATCAATTTTCGAAAGAAAATTTTCATATTTGAAAGTATTGAATGAAACTTTGGTAATAAAATTAGAAAGATTGAAATTATTACAGATTTTTTAAGTTCATAAGTTTTGATTA
Organism: Castanospermum australe; assembly: GCA_019955255.1. Lineage (NCBI taxonomy): Eukaryota > Viridiplantae > Streptophyta > Magnoliopsida > Fabales > Fabaceae > Castanospermum > Castanospermum australe. The sequence continues at coordinate 189,581 of NSJW01000114.1, forward strand.
AATTTAAAAAATTGTCTTCTATATCACTATTGAGATGTGTTGGATGATTTCCAACAATGAAACAATAGTATGACCAGATGGCTATATAAAACCACACAGCTTGGCCAGCCACACAACCGTGTGAATTCACGTGGGTCGTGCGGTATTGGACAGCACTCGCATGAATTGTTTCGCACCAGCATAACTGCACATTAGTATGATATCATATGGGTTGTGCAGTAGGGGGTACACGATCATGCAACTTGGCATGACATCAACTATGTACCTCTTGGGTCTGATGCTTGAAGTGAGCATCAGGATGCCGCATGGCCTTGTGATATAACACAGCCATATGACTTTCCAGTTTGAAAATTCCAATTCCAAAAAATGGTATCTATTCGTGAATCCTTCAATCATGAAAAGATATGTCTATTATTGAAGGGATGTATATAAGTTTATAAAAGACTGGATTCACCAACATTCAAGATTAATTCCAAATCATTCATGTTTCCTTCTATGTGCAGGGAGTAAAATAGGAGATTATGACTTTGTTTATTGTTGTCTGTCATTGAACTTGATTATGTGCGTGCATATCAAGTGTTATTTTTTGTATCCTAAAGAAAATTCACCATTATCCATTTGCACGAAATGATCAGGATACTAGTGGAGCGAATTAAACCTAAAAGACAGTGCGTTGTCACGCCTTAAAGAGTCCGTGCTCAAGTTTCCTGTTTTTACAAAAATCTTCACCAAAAGTCTTCTCCAAGTTTTCTCAAAGAGTCATCTTCACTAGAGGTCATCCCCAACCATCTCTAGGCTTAATTATCTATGTTCATCAACAATGGCAACTGCAACTTTAAGGGAGATGACTTCTAACTTTGTCAAGTTAGAAAGGTTTGATGGAGGTAACTTTCTACGCTAGCAGAAGAAGGTACACTTTCTTCTTACAACCTTAAAAGTTATGTACGTGCTCAACACTCTAAAGTCAGAGGAGAAAGAAGATGAAACTGTAGCAGAAACTAAGGAGAGGCAAAAGTGGGACAATGATGACTACATTTGCATTGGACACATTCTAAATGGAATGTCTAATGCCTTGTTTGATGTCTCATTAGAACTCAGGTTTTGTAAAAGGACTCTGGGAGAAATTGGAAGCAAGCTACATGACAGAGGATGCCACAAGTAAGAAATTCCTTGTTAGTTGTTTTAATAGTTACAAAATGATTGATGGTAGGTCTGTCATGGAACAAATGCATGAAATTGAACATATTCTTAATAATTTTAAACAACACAACATATATATAGATGGAACCATAATTGTCTCCTCAATTATAGGCAAACTTCCTCCTTCGTGTAAAGACTTCAAAAGAAAGCCTAAAACATAGAAAGGATGATTTCTTTCTTGAGCAATTGGATAATCAGCTTCGCCTAGAAGGAGAGTATCTTAAACAAGACGATACTAAGGACCAATCTGTTCATGGAAAAGTCCATGTGATGAAGGATGGTGAGTCCCACAAGTCCTCTAAGAAAAGGGCCAATCTGTTCATGGAAAAGTCCATGTGATGAAGGATAGTGAGTCCCGCAAGTCCTTTAAGAAAAGGACTAGAGATGAGGCAGAACCCCAAGCAAATGGAAGCAACAATAATGACAACAAGAAGAAGCGAAGGAAATGGAGTTATTTCTATTGTGGCAAACTTGAATACTACAAGAATGAGTGTTGTTTTTGGAAAAAGTTGAACAAAAGAAAGGCTTCCACGGACAATCTTCTTGTTGTTATCTCTGAGGTCAACATGATTGAAGATGTTGGAGCATGGTGAATAAATTCTGGATCCACTCACCATGTGTACAAGAACAAAGAACTATTTAAGACTCTTAAAGAGGAAGATGGAAATATTATATACATGGGAAGTGCTTCAAGAGTGCAAGTCAAGGGAAAAGGGACTGTAGAACTTGAATTTACTTTTGGGAAAATTCTCACTTTAAATTATGTATATTATGTAAAGAAGTTAGGCAGAATTTGGTTTATGTACCCATTCTTAATAAGCTTGGGTTTAAATCTATATTTGAGGGGAACAAGTCTATACTCTCAAAGGTAGCATGTTTGTGGGAAAATGCTACCTTTGTGAGAATAGTTGATTCTACTTATATGGCTAATTCTTTTGATTTATGGTATACTAGCTTAGGATTTAAAAAATTGCAAGAAATGATGAATTTGGATCTAATTCCAAAAACAAATAGAAGTTCTAATTCTTGTACAACTTGTATATTGACTAAGATAACTAGATTACCTGTTCCAAGAGTATAAAGAAGTTCTAAAGTTTTAAACTTAACACATTCTGATGTATGTGATTTACATGGATGGCCTACTATAAGAGGAAAGAAATATTTTGTTACTTTTATTGATGATTGCACTAAATATTGCTATGTGTATTTAATGCATTGAACAGATAAAGTGCTCTGATAAATTTAAAATATTTAAAAATGAAGTAGAACTTTATCATGAGACATTCATCAAATGGTTAAGGTTAGATAAAGGAGGTGAATACTATAATTCAAGTTTCTTTGAGTCCACTGGTATCATTCATCAAACAACATGGTGAATAGTGTGGTTGAAAGGAAAATAGAGTATTAGAAGAAATGGTAAATGTCATGTTATCCCATTCTGGTCTTGCAAAAGGCTATTGGGGTAAAGTTATGCTAACAACATGTGACAATTTAAATAAAGTTCATAACAAAAGGAACAAAACCACCCCTTATGAACTATGGAATAAAAGAAAGTTCAGTCTCAACTATCTCAAAGTTTGGGGTTCTAAGGCTATAGGAAAGGGTCCTGAACCTAAGAGAAAGAAATTAGGCAAAAAAGGAGTTGAATGTATCTTTCTAGGCTATACTGAACATAGCAAGACATATAGAATTGAAGTTATTGAATACAATGACTCTTATCCTGTGAATACAGTGATTGAGTCTAAGGATGTTATTTTTCAAGAAAATAGATTTAACTCAATTCCTAAACCTAAGGACAATGTTCATATTGATGAACAAGATCTAGGAAATAATGTGTCAAATAAAGATACATTAATGAATACGGAACCTATGAGTAAAAGAGTTCAGAAAGTAAAATCTTATGGACCAGATTTCTTTATGTTCCCTATTAAAGGGACAAAAGATTCAGTCAATAGTTATGCCTTATTTTACTATAGTACAGAAAGTGATTTGAGACATTAGAAGAAGTCATGAAGTCTCAAGATGCACCCTTCTGTAAAGAAGTCATACAAGAGGAGATGGACTCAATAATGAGGAATAAGACTTAGAAATTAATAGATCTCCCACCTAATTCCAAGCCTATTAGTTGTAAGTGGATTTTCAAAAAGAAAATGAAAATGGATAGAAACATTGATAAATTCAAGGCAAGATTAGTTGCTAAGGGGTTCATACAAAGGGAAGGAATTAACTATTTTGATACATATACACCTATAGCAAGAATTGCTACAATTAGAGTGCTTTTGGCACTTGCTTTCATCTATAAGCTTGTCATTCATCAACTGGATGTCAAAACAACATTCATTAATGGGGAACTGAAAGAGCAGGTGTATATGAAGCAACCCGAAGAGTTTGTAGTGGCTAGTCAAGAACACAAGGTGTGTAAATTAATTAAGTCCTTATATGGACTTAAGTAAGCCCCTAACTAATGGCATTAAAAAATTGATGAAGATGTTCTTGCCAGTGGATTTAAAATTAATGAATCTAACAAATGTCTATATAGTAAATTTAATAATGGAAAAGGTGTCATAATTTACTTATATGTGGATGACATGCTAATATTTGGTACTAATTTAAAAGAGGTAAAAACCACTAAGAGTTTTTGTCTAGTAATTTTGATATGAAAGACATGGGGGTAGCAAATGTGATTTTAGGAATCAGGATAGTCAGATATGATAATAATTTAGGATTGTCTCAATCCCATTACATAGAAAAAGTGTTAAAGAAATTTGATCACTTTGATTATAAACCTATTATTTCACCCTTTGACTCTAGTTAAATTAGTATCAAATAGTGATTGTCCTGTTGCACAACTTGAATATTCAAAAATAATTGGATGCTTAATGTATGTTATGACATGTACATGACTATATATTGCCTATATAGTGGGTAGACTGAGTCGGTATACAAGCAATCTAAGTAAGGACCACTAGCATGTTATCGAGAGAGTATTGAAATACTTGAAGGGCATTACAAATTATAGTTTAAACTATAATGGAAATCCTTCAGTTTTGAAAGGATACACATATGCCAGTTAGGTAAGTTACACAAAAGACCATGCTTCAACAAGCAGTTGGGTTTTCACTTTTGGTGGGGGTATTGTTTCTTGGGATTCAAAGAAACAGACTTATATAACAGATTCCACCATGGCTACTGAGTTTATAACTCTTGTTACAGGAAGCTAGGAAGTAGAATGGCTTAAAAAATTTGTTTCATTACCAATACATTAGGATAGCCAATCTACACTTTCAAAGGAATACAACCAAGTGTACAATGGAATGTCTAGGTACATTGGACTAAAGCATAGATATGTGAAAGAGTTAATTGCATATGGAGTGATCTTCATCAATTTTATAAGGATTGAATGGAATCTTGCATATTCTTTGACAAAAGGACTGCAAAGGATTTGGTGTTGAAAACATTAAAAAGGATGGGACTCAAGCTCATAATTTTAATGATCACTAATGTTGGAACCTCAACTCACACTTAAGTAAAATAAAGTCTTAAGTTCAATGAGTGAAGTACATCATTAGAGTAATTGCAAGTACTTACAAATTTAATCCATCCAAGGTATAAAGTATTTGGTACCATTAGAAAATAAGGGAAAAGTTGAGCTTTTGCTCTTGATAGACCTATACCATATATTTGTTGGAGTGTTAATTATGGGACACTTTTGATAGAGTCTACTTATATAAGTGTGAAATAGGACTGCTTCTTGGAGTTAAGTGCTTAACTCTTAAAACACTCATGAAAAGGATACATGACATAAGGTCACGTTAAATATGTCATTGATTAATATTACATTCAATGGTACAGAGATCTTAGAGTAAGCTATGCAGACTAGTTCATACATATTAAATGGTTCAAAGCAAGTTTGCCATTCAATTCGGATTAGTGAAAACTATGGCTTACTAAGTAAAGGTTCAAATCTCAAGATACCTTTATTTAAAGCATAAGATTTCTAGAAAGATGAAGATTTGGTTTCATAAGCATAATGCAAACCATAAGCCGCCCATCTCATGTTTGTGAGGATCTTACTAAACATTGTAGGAGTTTTATTTGGGGGATCTGTGGGAGAGCAAAATAAGATTCATTTGGCTAATTGGAGCCAGGTTTGTAAGCCTAAGATGATGGGAGGGCTTGATATGAGACATTCTCAATTAGTGAACTTGGCTTATTTCATGAAAGTGGGGTGGAACCTTATGCATAAGTGGGGTGCTCTTTGGGATAAAGCGATCAAAAGTAAATACAAGTATGGTGATGATACTATTCCTAGGGGCACAAATAACTTTAATCTTTGGAGTGGGATTTGTAAAAACTAGACTAGTATCCATAATCGTCTAATGTGGAGACTAAGTGATGGGAAAGATATAAAGTTCTAGTAGGATCATTGGGTTCTTCTGAATGACCCTCTTGAACAGTATGCTAGTTATGATCTTAATGAGAACGACCTTCAAGCCAATGTAATTGATTTCATTGCCTAATAGTACTTGGGATGTTATGAAATTGGAGTCACTACTTCCGACATTTGTATGTAAGAAGATTTTTTCCATCACTTTCCCTTCTCAGAGATTGGTGACATTTTGGCTTGAAATTGTACTCCTCATGGTTCGTTTTTGTTGAAATCTGCTTATGATTTGCTTGTAGATTTTACTTCTTCAATGAATAACCTACACTTTAAAATGATTTGGAGATGGCCTGGTCTTTAGTGGGTGAAATCTTTCTTGTGGCTTATAGCTAATAATTTCTTGCTTACAAATAGCTCTAGGAAGTCTCGCTACTTGTTAACATAGATACTTGCCTTGCCCAACGTGTGGTGACAGAAACAAAACAATTTTACATGATTTTCATGACAGTAACGGAGCATTTAGAGTTTGGTTAAAAAGTTGTTCATCATAGTTTATAGGATATCTTCTTTAATTTGAATTTGGAGGACTAGTTGGTATCCTTATTGTCCAACTCTCATGGTTACTGGGTGAACAAGGATTGGGACCTTATTCTTATTATTACTATATGGGTTTTGTTTTAGCATTGAAATCTACATGTATTTGAGATTCATACTTTAAATTATTATGATGTTAATATGAAGGCTTAGGCTTATACTATTGCTCGTAAAAATGCCTATTAGTTTGTTAGCTCCTTAATTGTCACGACCCGACTTTGAGTCATGATCAGCGCACATGCAGAGCTAGACCAACACTCACCTAGCCTGCATAGCTAACACAAAGGAACATAACAGACAGTTGTAAATAAAGAATAATATTACCGAAAATCTAGTAGAGTCTACCCTAAAAATAAATTAACCCAAAAATTAATATAACCTGCAAAAGCTTTGATAATTCAAATATGTCATGCACCAAGCATATGAATCACTATATATCCAGTTTCAACTGTTCACATAATGAGATATAAAAAGATTACATCGCCACAACAAACAAAAGAGTACATGATACTATCTCCATAGTTGCAAAATACTGGAGTCAGATGCCTCGAGCCACTAACATGAATGGAGACCTACTGAAAAATAAACACACCTAGGAGGAACTACGAATCTCAGGAGCCCGTTACTCAACCGTTTATTAATTTGGATGATGCAAAAGGAATGAAATGAGTCATACAGACTTAGTAAGGACATAATAAACAAAGCGGATATAAAAGGTAAACAAGTAAAAGAATAAATCTTTAGACTTTAAAAGCACTTGAAAAATATACCCAGTTAATAAAGGTAAAGCTCATGAATCAATTAACAACATAACATTCCTTTCATTTGCCAAAAATATTTATAGAAATAAAGTTTCTCAAAAGTCATTTATGTGAGTATCCAAAAGAACCTTAATACAAGTTAGGAGTCAACTCTACTGAACAACTCAAATCTTAAAGTCATCACAAGTCAAGGGCCTTGACTAATATGACACAAATATCATAGCTAAGGTTTACTCACCCTACAACCATGTAAAAGGACTAAGAGTCCGCTCACCCAATAGCTAAACGAGTATTATCTCAAGCCAGGAGTCTTGCCTCACCCAACACCATCTCATGGATAAGGTCTTTTCATCCTACAACCATGCATAAGGATTCACTCATCCAATAACTAAAAAAATATCATCATTGTATTTACTATTTGCTCGTAGACTGTTATATTTTTTTGCTAATAGGAAGCAATGTTTGAACACAAAAATCAAAATGGATATTCAAAATCATTTCTAATGCAATGGAATCAAATTCTCTCATTTCTCAATTGTCTTAATAAAATTAAATCACTTTCAGAAACTCAAAACTAAAACTTCCCACTTAACATTTTATTGGTAACAACTCCAAATAACTTATAAACTCAATAGACACATAGCTTAAGAGCATTTACAGTGCCATTATAAAAATAGAAATTTAACATATAAAGTTATAACTTTTGACTTTCAACACAAAATTCGTCTTCAAGTACTTTCAAAATTCCAACAATATTCTCAATATAATTTTTAAAAAAATCTTGCTTCCTCAATGATAAAATTTGGCACTTTCAAACATAAATAATCATGTAGCAATACTATCATAAAAGTCATCAAAATTTAAATCTCAAATTAGTAGTCCATGCTTGACTTCGTATATCACTAAAAGGAAATAAATCATGATGGTATATATAAATACATCCAAAATATGTTACAATGTAAATTTTCCACTCAAAAACTAGGAACTTAGCCAAAAATTTGCCTAAAACAGTCCCAACGACTTAAATGGGTGCAAATGGAGTGCTCTTCGGAGAATCTAATATCAACAAAATATTTCAAAAAATTAAAATAAGCTAAACAATAACCGACACACAATATCACAACTATCTTTAGAAACTTTTCACACCCTTCACTTAAAGTCATAATCTTAAAACTTGAGGTTACCTTCTAAATTCTCAAATTTCAAGTCATGGAAGCTTTAAAAAAATTATTTTAAGCATGAGTAGACAATGAAAAATGAGAATATATAAAATCCATAAATTATAAATTTTAAGGTTTTTAACAATCAACAAGAACTTGAAGATAAAGCTAAGATTAGACTTACCCACAAAGTCTAGAATAGGAATTTCAATGGGGCTCCATTGGGGCAAGGAGTTACCCATTTATAATCTCCGCAGGGAGGTGAGTACCCATAAATATCCCAGAGGTATTTAATAATTTAAATTAAAAATTTAAAAAAGGTCACAAATTAAAAAAAATAAATGGATAAATTTTTCTAATCATATACGACAATTTTATCTAACAATTTAAAATACTTACAAAATTAAAATAATATATCATAAATAACATATCAAGTTCAATTATTTTTTTTAGTGTGTGTTTGGATTAGCTTATTTTGTGGTTAAAACAGCTTATCATCAAAATCTTACTGAGAGAGCTTTTAAAAAAAATGATTTTTTATTGCACTTAATAGTCAACCCATATAAATACTTATTATACGAATATAATGATATAATTTTTTTCAACAATTTATATTGTTATGAACTCATTCCCTAGATATTTCATTGTAAAATAATAAGTAAATATATATTCCTACATCATTTTAAAGAAAAAGAGAAAATTATTATGTGTAAAATGTTAAAAAAATAAAAAAATTTCGCGGGTTTGAAGGATACTTGCGAGGTAGGAAGTATGATTCCCGCCCACATCCCCATTAATTAAATGGGTACCCATCTCCTATCCCGTCATAGGTAACCTCTATTGATCTTTGTGGGTGTAGGGATTTTTGCCATTCCTAACCTAGAAGAACCCAAATTTTAAAAGCCCCAAAATATATTCATTCAAGTATTGAAAGATTTCATGACTAAATGATACAAAATAACTAAGAGCCCAAGCCTAGAAACTCACCTTACTCTTAAAATGCAAGTGGGTAATGACAAAAAATGGAGAGGAGAAAGGAAATAGAAGGGTCGAAGAAGAGGATCAACATTGGCAACACAAAGAAGGTTTCTTTCCTCACTTCATTTATGCTCCAACAGGTAATAGGTGTTATTTTTGGTTTCTGCTTTGATTTCCTTGTTTTTTTCACCAGCCTAGGTATGAACCACTTAAAATAAAAGCATACGATATTAGATTAATTGATCCTTCTCAACCAAAGAAAGTTGTCTAGTTCAGATACAAGGCTCCACCCCTGAGTTGGTGCAAGCTAAATACTGATGGTTTGATGACAACCCATGGTTCTATGGGCATGTGGAGGCATCATTATGAGTGATGTTGGTGGCTTCATTTCTTCTTTCTCTTGTAACTTGTGGTCTTGCAGTATTACTCAAGCAGAACTATGGAGCATTCTTCATAGTATCCGGTTTGTTAAGGAATTTGGGTATCACCGTCAAATTTGCTAAATCAAACTCTAATTGCTTTTCATTTCATTCAAAATGGTTGTAGTGCCTTACATCCGTGTTTTAGTATTATGCAAGACATTCAACTTGCAGCTAGCCAGTTTGATCAAATGAGATGGTGTGATGTGTACAGGGAAATCAATTCTTCTGCTGATGCCATGGCTTCTTATGGATACTCCCAGGGTTTGGGTCTACATATTCTTAATAAGGTGTTACATTTTCTTTCCATTTTTCTTCTTTTGGACTCTTCTGGAACCCATTTTAGAAGGGTGGTTGTTGTCTAATTTTCTTGTTTTAGATCCTTGACCACGTTATTTCATAATATATGTATATATATAAGCCATGGAATATTTGTGATTATCTTGACTATCCCTTACTATTTGACCCATATCTTGTATTTAACAAAGTGAAATATTACCCTAAAAAACTTAAGAAAAATTATCATTACACGTATAGAATCTGGACGACTAGTTACAATAGAACTATGTCATACATTGGGTTTCTAAGGAGTATTTGAGAACTATGTTAGTAAATGCAACTATCATTACTCAACTTAAAAAGATCGTAAAAATATTTGTGGCAACATGCTCAATTTTACAAGAAAGATTTTAAATTTATCCATAACTTAACCACGTTGGTATAAAGGAGTATTAGGTGTACAGTTATAGATTTAGAAAGAGGAAAATGCAATCAAATCAGAAAATTTGTCATACTCCTTGTGCGCATGAATTATTTTCTATCTTAGTTGGAGTTTACATGTCTTCACATTTTTCCTTCTCATGACTTTCTCTTCTCTATCAGTCGTTGCTCATATGCCTCATCATTAAAGCTTAATTTCAATATTTTGTCAACTACAAAAGAGGGCTATGGCTTGACGTAGTGAGGGAGAAAGTAAACTAAAGTAAAGACAAAGTGGCTTCAATTGGATTTGAACTCCCCAAAGGAACTTTATGCCACTTGAGCTAAGGCTCTTAAGCAGCTCAATTTCTATATTAATCTCCATTACCTCTTACTTTGAACAACTCCGCCTCCACTCCACCCAAACACCAACACCTCACCAACGAGAATATTCTTTCTAGGATGTTAACATTTGGCTGACGCTTGTGTAGCTCAAGAGGTGAGTTTCATCTCAAAATTTCTCCTTTTACCCGCTTCTCTTCTATTTTTTGGGCATGCATCTCTTTATTTTTAGTAGGTCTTTAATCCAATGCTTGAATTTGGTATGTCGTGTCTTTTGGTTATTGAGAAGTGGTTCCAATTTGACATCTTGGCATGGTGATCAACTATGTTTGGTTATTTTGAGACCACGCAGAAAAAATGACAAGTTGGAAACTTGGAATGTTTGTAACCTTCTTGTCTTGGAATTCATAATGCATTTTCTGATTTCTTTTACAAGAATGGTGCTTCTACAACTCAACTATTATATTAATTACTATCACCTTTTCTTTAAATTTTTGTGGCAATATAACTTTGGTTGCTCTTATAGAAAGAAAGAGAATGGATGTGTCTAGCCCTAACATGGAATGAACTCTTAGATTTCTTTGGTTTGTTTGCCAAATTTTTCGATTTTTTTTCTAGTTCCACCTCACTTTCTTCTTGCCAAAGATAAGAACCAAATACACGGGGATAGATGTCATGCGTAAAAGATACCCTTTTTATTAATGATATCAATGAGATGTGCTATTGTAGTGGATTTTTCTCTAATCTCACCTCACTTCCATTTTTTTTCGTTGTTTTTTGAACTTATATAGAATGAAATGTGTTAGGTTTAGATGCTGATTTTTGTTTGTTATAACTTGTACTGTCCAACGTAGTCATTCTCATGAAGATTGTAATCTGCAAGTATTTTTTTCCCCATAAAATTACCAATAAAGAATTCAACACAACACCATGCAAAACTAATTTGATAGACTCATAGTGAGAATATCCCTTCAACGTCATGGGAACTTTCTTCATTATGTGTCATAAGCACCAATGATTACGAGTTTTTGAAAAAAAAACCTCAATTGCATTTTTATAATTTTGCGTTGGTAAGTAATACTAGCACTAGGAGTACATCTAGACATCTTATTATCCTTATTTGGCATCAAAGAACAACCTAGTAATATTGATTGCGCATAATAATTCAGTCATATGAATGTAGCAAAAGGCATATCATATTTGTTTGCCAAAAGTCTTACTTCCAGTTTTTAAAGTTTGATCTAGTCAACATATCAACAAAAGTAGTATAGTTGTTTATGGAAAAAGTGATTGTTTAAAACAAAACAAAAATGAATTACACAAAATCATAAGGGTATAATATAGCTTTAAATTAAAACATGTTATTATTGAGAGGCTAACACAAAATCGCATACTCACCTTTGGGTAGAGTGTACAACCAATGAAAACAAAACCTCAAAAAAATGAGTTGATCAGTAAGAATACACTAATTTTGAAAAATATATCTCCTTTGGACAAACAAACCTCCTGGACTAAAGCATATTCCAATAACTTCAACAAAAATTAAGCTTTCAATCGAAGCACGCAATAACCCCTTTGGGCAGGTATTTGTTTGTAATAATTATAACTATTTCTCAATTTATACAAGATTTCACAAATCAATATAAATAATTTCACTTTGACAGTAATCGCCCATAGCAATTAGTGAAAAGTCATATACAACATTCATGTTTCACCCAAATAATCATGATACAGTTCAAAAGAAGGTACAATATAAAAAAAAAGCACCTTTAATGATCATGAATTCAAATTTATAGCACTCCAAAACATGTTTTGCACTTATATAATTTAAACAAACATAGAATTTCACAATTATGCATTTTAGACAAACAATAAATGGGCCAAGAGTATAAACATTTAGAGCACAAACTGGGGAGCGTACATATCATGGTAATGTCCAAAATATCAAATATTAATTTTCTAGTATATCTTGGTCAAATTATTCACTAGAAAATTAACAAAATATTTTTATAACTCAATATTTAAAAAAACTATTTATGGCAACGAAAAATATAAAAACACGCAGAATAATCAAATTGTGAGAGTGGAGTACGAAAAGAAAAAAGAGTAGGAAACTTTTACTTGCAGATCTCACACGCACCTTCACTGTCTAAGAGTGCATGTGAGAGCACGTGTGGGCCTTACTAGAGTAGGAAAAATTCCTATATAGGCATGTGTCTATATAAGCACTCAAGTCAACATTTGACATATTTGTATTTATGATCTTTATACATTTATAACATGACTCACAAAATTTTACATATGTCAAATATTGATTTGAGTGTCTATGTGTATATATGCTTACCTAAGAATATCTCACTAGGATAGTTACATCAGTAGCTCCTTCTTCCTTGGGGCGATTTAACCTAGTTAGAAATTGGGTTCTCCCATGGCTGATAACAAGTAAGCTTTAGAAGCTTGATTTTGATGCCATTTTCACCCATTTTACAACCAAAAATCAATGTCCAAATTCCAATACATTAAAGTGAAAACCCCCCATTTAAAATCAAGGATTCAAGTGGTTTTCAAGTCAAAAAAATTTGTGAACCAATCAAAGCGAAACGGGAAATGGGTTCATTTGTAATCCACCTCCAAAATAGAATTTTAATCCAATTAATTATGCATGATGCCTCACACAATCCTAAAAGGACACAATTTATGAGAACCATACATCATTACATGTAAAAATTGACAGAATCAATAAGATGGAGTTTGAACCCTAACATTTTGAATGTGACCTTGGTGTCTATAGATTCATTTCATCAAGATCTACAATACTTCTAACATTTTTCGTTTCAATTTACACAAAATCACCTGATTCAAATTTCACAACAATATGCAAAAAAAAAAGGAAAAAAATCCATAATCAAACTATATAATGATGTCAAATTAGTAGTAATTGAGTCGTAAAGTCATATACTCATAACTTTGATACCAAATATAAGAATAAATCCATCAATCAATTGTATGAAAATATATAGAACACCAACAAATATGTTGAAGACATGATGATTGCTATCGCGAAATCTTTGTGCAAATCTATAACTTAAAAATTATGAAGAGACTTGGTCTTCCCCTGCAACTCATTCTTTTGTGAATCAAATCTCAATAAGGCAAACTTTAGAGTCTATTATTATACTTATTGATAAGTGCATAGGAGATCTAGCTGATAGTATCTTGTAGAGAAGAAACAGAGAGAGAGAGATAATCTATGCAGAGTTTGAAACGGGTTAATCACCTTGTCCTTAATGTGTTAATTGCCCCCACTATTTTGCTGTTGGGTTATAAGCAATCCAACCCTAAGATTAATCTAAAGCACCCTAGAAACCTTGAGGTAACAAATCTTGAAGGTTTCCCCGCAAGAACTTTTTTGAAGAAAGAGAAAGTTTAAGTTACATAAGGAGGAAAAAATACGATAAAAATTCATTTCTAATTTGATTAAAACTCTTAATAAGTCTCCTAAACCAACATGACTCTTCAATTTAAGTTAATAGTATTAAGTTATATCTGTTTAGAATTTAACTGTTAAATAACTACCAAAATATTTCAAATTAAAAATAAATAATTAAAAATTAAATAATATATTTTTTGAAATATAAACAATATAAATAATTTAATAAATATGTCAAATCATTTAAAAATTAATTACAATCAATTTTCAACTTTCGTCCAAAACTAGTTTTGCAAAATTATTATTCAACAATCCCCCACTTAGTTTGCAAAACTAACTTCTCTCACATATAAATTTATGCATAAAGATAGGTATCTATTTCGATTTGAACCTTTTTTTAGTATAAGTATTTCAAAGTTAAAACAACATTAATGGTAGGCGCAAAATACTTTGAACCATAATTTTAAAGTTAAAACTGGACATACCACACATATTAATTTCTATACTTCTAGAAAAGCTACCTGAAAATATTTTATGAACTCATATGGTCATGTGCTCCATCCTAATTTTCATGAATACTTCAAAAGTCAATCCTTTAAACCTCTTATAGAAGTGGCCCCACTTCTAATTTTCATATTGGTGAAGTTTTCGTTAAAACTTACATTTATTGATTTTCTTGAACTTCATTAAGAGTTTTAATACTCACCCTCTAATCTATTTCGATCTGAACCTTCTTTTAGTATAAGTATTTCAAAGTTAAAACAACATTAATGGTAGACTCAAAGTACTTTGAACCATAATTTTAAAGTTAAAACTGGACATACCACACATATTAATTTCTATACTTCTAGAAAAGCTACCTGAAAATATTTTATGAACTTATATGGTCATGTGCTCCATCCTAATTTTCATGAATACTTAAAAAGTCAATCCTTTAAACCTCTTATAGAAGTGGCACCACTTCTAATTTTCATATAGGTGAAGTTTTCGTTAAATCTTACATTTATTGATTTTCTTGAACTTCATTAAGAGTTTTAATACTCACCCTCTAATCTATTTCGATTTGAACCTTCTTTTTGTATAAGTATTTCAAAGTTAAAACAACATTAATGGTAGACTTAAAGTACTTTGAACCGTAATTTTAAAGTTAAAACTGGAAATACCACACATATTAATTTCTATACTTCTGGAAAAGCTACCTGAAAATATTTTATGAACTTATATGGTCATGTGCTCCATCCTAATTTTCATGAATACTTCAAAAGACAATCCTTTAAACCTCTTATAGAAGTGGCCCCACTTCTAATTTTCATATAGGTGAACTTTTCATTAAATCTTACATTTATTGATTTTCTTGAACTTCATTAAGAGTTTTAATACTCACCTTCTAATGTTAATCATGCACAAGACCTGGAATGGAAACTTTTATTCTAGTGCTTCACAGCTACCGATTAGTAAAATGGAAACTTTTATTCTAGTGCTTCACAGCTACTGATTAGTAACTTGTTTGTACCCATTGAACCTTGTCACTAAATGTACTTTAGAAAAATGTTGGGTTTCCATTACTGATGACTCTAATTTAAGGATTTCAAACCCATTCCTATTAATGTTTTTTTTACCAATTCCTTTGCAAGTCCTTTAGTGAAAGGATCTGCTAAATTTTCACTAGTTGTCACATACTATATTGTGATTATACCATCACAAATTAATTGCTTGACATATTCATGTCTTAAGCTAATATTTACAATTATTCGGTCCAACTATCAGCCATAATTGTACATCAATCCAACTAGCTTTAGTTTAATGTCGGTGTCCATGGGTATTTTTGACGGCTTGAGGCCAAGCAGTCCTGTGTCTGAAAGTAGTTCTAAAGCATATTTACATTGGCAAAGATTGATGTCTTGGCTTGTTCTTGCAACTTCCAAGCCTAAAATATTTAATTGTTCCAAGATCTTTGATTTTGAATGCTCTATCCAGCTGTTGCTTGAGTTGTTGAATTTTATGTACGTCATTGTTTGTTAATAAGATGTCATCCACATGTACCAATAAAGCAGTAAAAGAGGATACATTTTTTTTTTGATAAACAATAAGTAGTCTAACTTAGATTGTAGATAACCATATGAAATAAGTGCAGTAGTCAGCTTGAAATACTACCACTATCCCCCGGCTTGTTTCAAATCATAGGGTGATTTTTGAAGTTTGCATCCTTGGCCAGGTTGAGTTGGTTGGATTCCTTATGGAAGCATCATGTAAACCTCTTCATGAAGGTCTTCATGTAGGATGGAGTTATTAATGTCAAGTTGTTGCAGGTGCCAATTGTGACTCAATGCTATAGCAAGCAAGATGCAGACTGTAGTCGTTTTTGCAACAAGGGAGAAAGTTTCAAAATAATGTACCCTTTCGGTATAAGTATACCCTTTTGCCTCAAGCTTTACTTTATAGCGTCCAATGCTTCCACCAGCTTTGTGTTTAATCTTAAACACCCATTTGCATCCAATTAGGTGCTTACCATTGGGAAAAGTGGTGAGAGTCCATGTGGAATTTTGCTCTAAGGCAGCAATCTCAATAGCCATTGGTTGCCTCCAGCAGTCTTGTTTAACAGTTTGATTGTATATCTTGGGCTCGGTATTACAAGAGATGCTAAGGCATAGTGTTTATGTGTGAAATAGATAATTTTGAATATGATAGATAATCATTAATGGTGTAAGGAGTACCTTTGTTGGACCATGTATCTGCTGAAGTAATTTGAGCATAGTGGTAGTTTTTGAGGTACTGAGGAGCTAACCTTACCCTTGATGGCCTCTAATGGGAATTGGATTGTTAGAGTTAGTGGTTGGTGGAGAACGGGATGATAGGATGGGACGATCTAAATTGTTAGTTGATTGTGGCAGTGATATGTTGTGTAGTGGAATTTGAAGTTGACGTCTTTGATGAGTCTGAATCAATAAATGAATAAACATGTTCATAAAATATAACATTTTGTGAATAAACATGTTTATAAAATATAACATTTTGTGACAGTAATAATTCTCCAGTGTGAAGGATAAAAAGAATAAACCTTTTTGTACCATTTTTGAATCTAATTGGCCGTAAACATGAATAGTTAAGGTAGGGAGCACATCTTATTAATTGTGTTTTATGCATACATGTTAAGAATTAATCAAACAAAAATCGTGCCATGTCTGCCGACACTTCCTAGTTCTGTTACGTAGCATGAGGAAGGACTTCAAATGTTATTGTCTGCTGATTGCTTGAACAAAGGCAGGGCTGAATATATTCCATTTATAAAGTAGAAAGGAAATGGGTGTGGTCAGCCTAAAACAAACTCAGGACCTCATTGTTGGCAATTTGTAATGAACAGAGTAGTCAATAGTGGCAAGTAGCGGTGCTATAGCAGTGGACCGGCCCTCTGCCGCTACAGAAGCTCCGTCGCGGTGCGGTTTTGTGTCACAGTCGGAGGGCGGCTGGGATAGCAGGATATCGTGGCACAAATAGCAGCTACAGCAGCCGTTACACTGAACAGGCATAAAATTCTTCTTCTACCCACACTAAAATTGATGTATAGTTCAGCTAATGAAGGAGAAAATAGTGATTTAACCCCATTTTATACAGTAGTCAATCGCAGCAAATAGTGCCGTCGTGGAGCGTCTAGCCGCAACTAGTCGCGGTCGAAATTGCGGTCGGAGTGGCCACTCCACTGAACCAGTGCGAAAATCCACTTTTGCTCACTGTTATTTGCGCTTTCCCTCCCAATTTTTAGGCAGAGATTGGTGATTTCTATCCTTCTTTTTTTTCCTCAGAAAGAGTTTTAGGTTTAGAAACCTTTTCCTTCGATTTTCCACTCTGTTTTGAAGCTACACGTTACGCCGCTTTCCCATCTCACGTATGCACACCGCCGGCACCAGTTCCGACCAGCCCACCCCCATTTTTGGCCAGCTGGAAGCTTGAGGTGGTTCTTTTACCCATTTCTTATCCGTCCCCTGTTTCTGATAGCTTCTGTTTTTTTTTCTTTTTTTTTCGCTTTTTTTTTATAACTTTTTTTTGCTTTTATTTATTTTCTTTTACCCACCCCTGCTTTTTTTTTTTGTTTTTTTTTGTTTTTTTCTTTTTTTTCTATGCTTTTATTTTGAATTTGTCCCTCTTCCTTTTTTCATTGGAGCGCCAAATAATCCAATCCTTTTTTGCTTTTTTTTTTTTTTCCATTCTGCT